>CACRXK020009773.1:0-18627 GCA_902702795.2 Paramuricea clavata
CGACTTCCGCTTTTTGCACAGCAAACCCGGCACGCGGATATATTTTGGCCGAATTTTGTCATTCCCTCACGGATTTCAGAGCGAATTTAAGCTCTTTGGTTAAAGCATCGTTGTTTTGAGAGTTATATGGTATCATTCTTGCAGGGGATATCGATTAATCGTGAAAGAAATGCATTAAAAGCGAGAAAACGAGGATAGTTTCGTGTGACATATGCCAAGTCTGGGATATTTTGGTCTCAATGTCTCCGTCCTTCCCTCGTTATAAGGAAGGCACAGGCGGGCGCGGGCAAATCGAGCCTGGGCCTCCTGTGTTCAAATGGGGTAACCGCTGGAATATTCTTGGCTTCAATTTTACTAAAAGAGATGCGCTATCTATTGTATATAATATATCTATGAAAGTGACATCCAAATATAATTTTAGGAATAATAAACATTTTAATATTCCAAAATACTGTACCCATAGATTTAGAGATATATTCATAATATCAAGTTTAATAAATTTGTAAACTTCTAACGGTTGGTATTCCAACGCCGTACGTACTAATAGCTTAGAGATAATTTTATAGAATGTTTAATAATTTTGTAAACAGTTGTAAAAATGCTTTGTATATAAGTATAGGTAATCATGCGATGGCGAGTACAATTAGGGATTTTAATAATAGTACGAGTGATGTTTGGAAATTTTGCCAAAATTAGACGAGCCACCGTTGTTTATTATTAGCATATGACAACATTGGATACTTCTCCGTCAACATCATATTCTCTCGCCAAAGCCCAGTCTTGCCAGACTTTCAACCAAAATTTGGCATGGTACTTTTGTTCGTATTTTCATTTAGTTCTTTAGTTAAAGCAATATTTGGTGCTTTTGTTCGTATTTTCGTTTAGTTCCCCAAGGGCAATTTCATTTCACATTTTGTGTTCAAAATACCTTTCCGTCATTTTGTTTGTTTTGTGAAAATCATTAATTGTACTGCAGTACAATTAATGAAATAATTGTACTCCTCTCAACCAATCAGCATCCAGTAATTTTGTCATGCTAATAGACCTTATTCATAAATCGTGACGAGGCCTCGTATCCTAGGAAACGGGGGAAAACGCGGGAAAATTAACAAAATGTTTTTTTGCTGTCGGCTATGGCAGCTTTTTTTCGTGAATATTTCGGCTTTTTTTCGAAAATATATCTATAAAACTGAGCTTGAAAGTTGAAAAAAATACTTCTGAGAAAATATAACAATCTGGAGTCAATCGAAAAAGGAAACCTTTGACTTTGTATTATTGTCGTAGTTTGTATGGCCGAAACAAACAACCAACAAGGCTACAAAACGTCTATACAACACCAAAATCGTAAGAAATATGATACAATTGTTGAAGAAATAAGATTACAACTCACTCAGGTAATGTAGCCTTCATTTTTTAAACTTGTAAGCTGCTTGCAGAATGTTATCGAGCCACAGTCATAGTTCATATTTTTCCGTACGAATCAATAACATATGACGTTCTCTTGTGATTTTTGACTGTTATTTTCTTTCATATTTATGTCAAATTCGAAAAATTATACTTCCATTCCATAGTTGTCTTGATTCTTCACGGAATAAACCTTATTAGTATAAACCTACTAGTACAGTAGTAGGTTATCATATATCGTGCGTTCTGATTGGCAACGCTACTAGTAGGCTATTAGTGATAGCCTACTAGTAGCAACAAGCGGCGAAGGGTGCGAGAGTCAATGGCCGTTTTTAAGTATTAAAAGCTGCATTTAAAGGGAAAAAGCTTATCAAAATGGCCTAGTTTTGGTTCTGGATTACACACAAACAAAGAATCTTGGAAACTGCTGACACATGCGGTAACGTTTTTAAGTTTTCTCAACTTTGCTCGTAGTTTTGAACATGAAAGTGACAGGCGAATTTTTAAAATATATGCACAATGTTTGTTAATATTCCAAGCAGAACTGTTGAAATTCAAGAATACCTTAAGCTATTTACCCCTGTTTTCTCAACCTCTTTAGTGTGTGCTTGTTTTAAGTACGAGTTCATGCATTTAGCTGTCATTTTAAAGAGTTTTTTTCGTTTAAATTTTGAGATTTTGGCCGAGTTTGTTTTTCGCTTTTTCGAACTTTTTATAACTATTGTCTATGTATACACTAGATTATGGAAATTGTTTGCCTCTTTATGTTCCAGATATTTTAAAGATTTCAACGACATTCGGATAATCGGATTCTTTTGCAAGTGTGTGCATTTTTATTCGGCTTTTTAACGTAAACTTTATTTACTAATTTAGTAACAATTCGGGAAGCCATTTTGTGTTCGAAATTTTGGACTTTTTAAGCCTTGTTTCCTTCTTTTAAATAAGTTTTAATTAACCAAAATTTGCTTCTATAACGGTCTCTTACTATTATACTGTTTTACGACATGTTTTTTAACTTTTTTAAAACTCACAAGTTGTATTTTTCAAGTCATTCTTGGGAGTTCGCAACACTGAGTAGTTGTCAACAAAGCCAAGGCGAAATGTCGGCAAAGCCAAAGGAAGCCATTTAAACGCTCATTTTGTTAAAACGTTATTATTTTACATAAAAATCAAGTGAAAAATTCCGTTTTCTTTGTGTGGTTTATACTAAAACAATTAGACAACTCAGCCTCGTTATCTCTGAACGAATAGTCAACTCGGCTTCGCCTCGTTGACTATTCGCTCATAGACAACTCGGCTTCGTTGTCTAATTGTTAAATATTGTCTATTGACGTTAAAATCTCAGTATAATACTGTTTTTCGCTTCTGGATAAACACCATTGCTACGTTGTCATTTTTTCCACACAAAAACGGGAGAAAAACCGGTCGCTTTTATAATATACTCGTTGTGGGCACAAAGTCTTAAAATACACACAAAAATCGTTATAAATCGCAAAAAGCAACAAGAAACAAGCCGTTAAAGTCGACACAATAGCATCTGAATTTGACTTGTCAAGCAGTTTTCGCTTGTTTTCCCGCGTTTTGTTCCCGTATCCTAGGATACGAGGCCTCGTCACGATTTATGAATAAGGTCTATAATAGATCATGTAATTCAGTTCTATAGCTGCTACATGATTCAATAAACGGATTATCAATCTATCTAGTTTACCTCTGTTTGTTTGCCGTTCAAATATTATGCATGTGAATAATCATATTTGGAGTTTGTGTGGCACTTCAGACAAACTGTGTTTTTTTACTTACTTGCCACTAACACCGGAGGCAACAGCTGTAGTTATTGCAATACTTGTGAGAGTATCCATCGCTTCCTTTTTCGTCCTGTTACCACTGGGTGAATCCTTTTTACTGGGACTTCGCTCGGCGGTGTCTAGATAACATAGAGAAATCAAAGCTATTTGGTTGAAAGTTTCATTTGAAATTAGCTCTTTGATTGTCTTCACATTGTGCATTGGATATTATGTTCTCCTTCCTAAACGAAATCCAATACCCTCTAACGCAGTCCTGACACACACTTTGTGCTATTTGGATCACCTTTTCTGCGTTTTCCCAATTTTCTATCGCTTCCTCATCATCTCCCCCCATCCCCCTTTCTGCCATCTTCACTTTCTCGTGCTTACCTCTCACCCATGAGGAGAAAGACCCCTGCACCTTGCTCCCCCTCACTTTTCCCTTCACTATCACTATCGCTTCCTCAACATCTCCCCTCCTCCTTCCCACCACCTTCACTTCCTCATA
The DNA here is from genome assembly GCA_902702795.2 of Paramuricea clavata. Taxonomy (NCBI): domain Eukaryota; kingdom Metazoa; phylum Cnidaria; class Anthozoa; order Malacalcyonacea; family Plexauridae; genus Paramuricea; species Paramuricea clavata. The sequence goes on from CACRXK020009773.1 coordinate 3,697, forward strand.
CTTATTTATCTCACCTATGAGGAGAAAGACCCACCTTAACCCCTACCTGCCTTCACTATTCTCCCTTTGGTTCCCCTCACTTTCTTCCCTCACTAACACTAGCACTTCCTCATCATCTGCCCCTCCTTCCCACTATCATCTTCACTTCCTCATACTTATCTCTCACCCATGGGGAGAAAGACCAACCACCTTAACCCCCACATGCCTTCACTATTCTCCCTTTGGTTCCCCTGACTTTCTTCCCTCACTAACACTATCGCTTCCTCATCATCTCCCCCTCCTTCTTCCTGCCATCTTCACTTCCTCATACTTATCTCTCACCCACGGGGAGAAGACCCTTGCACCTTGCTCCCCCTCACTTCTTCTCTTCACTATCACTTTCAACATCTCCCCCTCCTTCCCACCACCTTCACTTCCTCATACTTATTTATCTCACCTATGTGGAGAAAGACCCCTGCATCTTAACCCCCACCTACCTTCACTCTTCTCCTGTGGGCTCTCCTCACTCTCTTCTTTCACTATAACCATCGGTTCCTCATCATCCTCGCCATCCTCCTCTTTGCCCACCACCTTGTCATTCTCATCCTTGCACGCCAACTTGTTCTTCTTTTTCTTCTTCTTTTTCTCACGTCTTCTCGCCGCTGCTTGCTTCTTCACCTCCTCTCTCTCCTTCTCCATATCGACTTGTTGGAGCAAGATGGAGGCGTTCTTTGCGGCCTCTTTCTCCTGCAAGTCCTTGGCGTGTCGGATAACATTCATACATTGCTGACATTTCTTCAGGAGCTCCTAAACAACGGGATAAATAATTACAAAATGCTAGACCCAGAGGTAACAAGATTATACTCCACATTCTCTAATGAGTATAAAGTATTTTTCTCGTTGCTGCTCAGTCACATACTCACATTGCAGAATTATTTTAAAATCTAGTCGTCGTACTAGGAAAACAAACATTCAAGATATAAAATATACTATTCTGTACCTTATCATTGAGAAGGGTCGAAATAAATCTCGCTGAATCAGATTCGGATGGAAACTGCGTAACATGACGAACTATCCATTTGACCGTCTTGACATGACCTTTCCTGAACGCCGCCATGAGTACGGACACTTTGCGATTGTCTTGGCTGTTCACATCCGCGCTGTACCGCGCGAGAAGTTGACACACCTCCAGATGCCCTCCTGTGGAAGAAATATAGTGAAGTTTGCACGTTGACCTTGACGAGGCAAGTCAACGACGGGCCTTCAAAACAAAGCAATTATTCGTGCAAGACAAACAGTATGAATAATTTGAGTCCCAATTTCCAATGAACATTTCCCCTTCATTGTATTGGTATAGTTGTAGCTAGGTTCTTGGTTTATAGACAATAGTTAAACTTACCAATCTGACCTTATCAGTTTATTAGTATTTTTGCACAAGTGAATATAACAAATCCTACAAGTTGATTGGTCAAATTTGACGTATTAAGCTGTTATATTCGTATTAAGCTGTTTATTTGTGAAAGTTACTGATAAAGAAATAAGCGAAATTCAGTCCCAAAAGTCGTATTTTAAATACTATAAACCTGCCAAAAAAATATAGACTGGCAGCCTATATTTTTTCTCTACTTCGAGCCCTGACTTCTAAAACAATGAAACAGCTTACCATTCGCTGCCAACCACAAAGGTGTACTTCCTTTCTTGTTGCGAACTTCAACAATGGCGCCTCGCGACAACAAAAGATCACAGAATTTCTGGTGACCTTTGTCGGCGGCTATCGTCAGCGCAGTGTCACGTGACGAGGGCACAGGAGGGGCGTTGACGTCAGCACCTTTCTCGAGCAACACTCGGCCAACTTCGATATAGCCACCCGATGCTGCTTCCATGAGCGGTGTTAGACCAGTCTGAATGAAACAACAGTTAAGAGTCAGTTTATCAACAAAAAGTCCACGAAAGATGGCCTTTACTGAACATCTAGAAGACTAGTATGAATTCTTGTAAACTTTACTTAATTCAGCTCATGGCTGCAATGTAAACTTCATGCATAAAAATTTCACATCTCAACAATTAATTAAGATGTGTTCGCACTGCTTGTTCCCAGTTGTTGACAAGTCTAACATTGTCAAACAAGTCAAACAACTAAATTTGTAACAAAGTTGATCAACTACTCGCAACAAGTTGTTCCAACAAGTTTGGTATCGTTGCACGTAACAAGTTCATGACGACAAGAAAGTAGCAGCCAAGTACTGTAGTCTTGTTGGAACAACCTGTAGAAAACCTGCTACCGTCATCAACCTTGTAACAAGATGATAACAACTTGTTCAAACAACTGGGAACAGGCAGTGCGAAAACATCCTGATATCGACTTGACAACAACCTTGTTTACATATCTGCAACGACTTGCGCGTTTTTACGTGTGCAGTTTAGAACTCGCAGTAAATCTAAAAAGCCACTTACCTTGGCACGATGTTCGATATTGGCCCTTCGCTCAACGAGCAAACTGACGACCTCGTGTCTGCCTTGAAAACACGCTAGAGTCAACGCCGTGTTCCTATTGGTCTCAATCTGTGCATTTATGTCAGCTCCCATATCCAAGAGAAGTTTAACCGTGGCTGTGTGACCATTCATGGAGGCCAGCATCAGAGGTGAGATACCAAGTTTACTGCCAGTCCGCGAGTTGATTTCAGCGCCGTGTGCTAGGAGGATCTTCACGATGCCAATGTAGCCTCCAGATGCGGCGAGGCTCAACGGGGTGTAGTCCGAGACGTTCCGATGTTCGAAGTTTGCACTGCCAGCGATCAGCACTTCTACAGCCTGGAAAAAACAATCACAAAATGAGTTGACGAGTGGCAGTGAGTATAAACGAGTCAGCTGTTAAAGCTGTATTGTATTGCAAAAACTTTATTCACCAATTTATGGAACTACAGTACACTCGACAGTAAACGTGCGAGTTTACATCAATATTTATCTATTTGGTTTACAACAATGTAATGTCTCACTTTATCCTTAGTTTACATTATTATATTTACATTTATTTAATATGTGTCTAAGTATCTAATTAATCTTATTTTAAAACGGATCAGTACTATTCATATAAAGTTAAAAAGACATGTAATATGTATTTGTAAAAACACGTTTAAATCTCTCAATACGAATAATGTAGGTGTCTCATAATCATGTCCATTGTCCACGTTTACGTAATTGCCATTGACGCATTGAGGGTAACAAGGTTTGCAAAGCATGATTTGGGTCCGTAGTGATCTTATCCCACAAAGTCCTGTCCTTGGCATTCAATACAAGTATGTCCCCAATGGATAATCGGACGATATCTATACTTACAGTATAAGCACGATTCAGAGGTTTGTATATAAGGTATGTTACTGAAATCATGAATCCTACCTCCTGTCTCCCTCCAGAGCAGGCGAGAGACAACGCCGTGTCCTTAGTGCGGTCTGATTGTGCCTCGATATCAGCACCTTGGTCCAGTAACATCTGAACTGTCGATGCATGGCCTCCTGTGGCCGATAGAATAAGAGGGGTGCATCCTAAACAAAGAAGACAAACAAGTTTACAAAAGGTATTACAAAATTTATCACTTCCTAACTACAGTATTCTAGAGATTAAGATTAACATTTTAATCTTACAGATCCATTAAGAGCCATTTTTTCAGAAATACTAGAGGAGGAAACCCAACCTCAGTTAACTTTATTAACACCGAATGGTATGGTATACTATGGTAAAACTTCAACAGGGTAGGCCCATAAATATCTTATATATACACTAGATAGCGCATCTCTTTTAGTAAAATTGAAGCCAAGAATATTCCAGCGGTTACCCCCCATTTGAATAGATGGCGGCCATGTTGGTAGTTCCCACTCGCTAATAAACGCTTAAAAAACAACAATAACTTTCATCATTGGAATAGTTTGAAAATGTATTTGGAATAAGTTTAACTTAATGTTTAAGTTCCCTGTTTATGAAATAGTAAACATACGAGTCTTCTCATTTCATGGGAATATCCTGAGTCTGCAATCACGGCTTCAATTTTTGAATTGCAGAATAATTAGATGCACTATCTAATGTATATAAGATATCTATGGGTAGCCCATTCAGCACATAGCTGGTATCAATAAGGACCCTGTGATTCAAAAACTACATACAGTAATTATACAGATTTTAAAATTCACAACATGCTTGATTATATTACATGTATTTACAATGTAGAATAGTTCGGACACGACTGCCATAATTTCTTAGCTGTACCCTCTAGATTTTAGGCCAATGCAACTATCTGTGGGAACAAGTCGTCACTGACCTTTCTTATCGCGATGCTCCAGCTCAGAACCACGCTGTAGCAATAACTTCACGAGATCATCGTGTCCACCAGCGGCTGCCATCGACAAAGCGGTGTCGTGATTACTGTCAGTCTGCTGTTCTATATCGATCGCGGGCACAAACGTAGGGCTCGCGGGCGACGGTGTTGGCGTCAGCGGCATCGAAGAAGGACCGACGTATTCGCACGGGGAGCCGTCGTCCGAGTTATCTACAAAGAAAACAGTGTAATGTGTAATGTGTAATGTGTAATGTAATGCATTGATGCCAATACAGTAAATTATGTTTACAGCATGGGTGTCAAATGTTGGGATCTGGGGAAACCGCGTCACCAGCATATGATTGGAGCTAACTTCAATCCTGGGGCCGGTTGTACGAAGGCTGGATAGCGCTATCCACCGGATAGTGATTTTTTCAAGCTTTATTGAATCAGTCGTTGATTGGTATAACTGGGTTTTTTTATACTTCTTGTGTCGTCGGTTGAAAAAATCACTATCCGGTGGATAGCGCTATCCGGCCTTCGTACAACCGTCCCCTGGGTTAGAAGGTCTTGTGCACGCTAGTATAGCCTCCATTTTAAACTTTTACCAGTATCTGATGATAATATTTCATCAGAAAGCGCTTTTCACTCGACTTGGTTTTCAGAGAGGTCCTATTGACTATATCCCATCACTTGACCTAATCTCAGAGAGGTCTCAATACTGTAGGTATCTCTTTTCTATAACATTCTATTATGAAACATTGTGTAGTTTGACTATGGCCAAATTTCATTTATCAAATCTTAAGCCGTCAAGCTCAGAGTTATGTTTCCTATTTGCGTTCTCCAAAATTGACTTACTATTCACCACACATGAGGAAATAATCACATGAAAACAAGACCATTGGGGGCAAGAGTCGTATAATAAACAGTAAAGTCCGTTCAAGCACAGCCATAGATTAAGTATGTACAGATGTGTAACTTCAGTAAAAAAATGTCCCAAGGTGGCCATCTTCCTAACAAGTGTTGCTCGCATGATAATTCGTCATTTGGTAATACGTCTTGCTTTCAAAAATGCTTTCAACACCTGAACAACCTTAATTGCTTTCAACAACTTTAAACATTCAACATTGATTGTTTAATCCAAACATGTCGATCGAAAAAGGCCGCAATAAAGTGCAAAAATTTGTATTTTTCAGGACGCCATTTCGCTAGCAAGTGTTATGGCGTGAGCATGACGTGTACATCTAGGGAAATTTGAGGACACGAAGTCCTATAAAGTTACACATCTGTTATATTCTTAATCTGTGGCACGGCTAAGCTTACGAAATCCCGCGAAGGAGTTTACGTACGGTTCCGAAGACCTCGATACGCACCTGCGTAACCACTGTGTAAACTGGCCTCGTCATCACTCGCTCCAGACTCTTCGCCATCTCCGATACTGTCCACGTCAGCGGAAGTGGGATCCAGTCGAAATGGTGAAGGAGGCGTGGTGATCTCGAGAGCCTCGTGTTTCACACGTTCAAGTTCTGCTTCAATACGTTGTTGTTCCTCTGGTGTGAGTGATGGCATTTCGCGTTCCAGTTCGTTCAGAAAGGCTATGTAAACGTAGATATTAAAATCAGTCAGCTCCATGCATATCTGCAGCGAGAACTCTCGACAAACGCCCGTATTCTAAAAGCTCACTTACACTCAATGAATGGAGGTTCAATAGTGAGCTTCTCTTGTCTGTCAATGCTGTTTTCGAATCCGAAAAGTAAAGACAAACGCCCGTATTCTAAAAGCTCACTCTCACACTCACACTCAATGAATGAAGGTTTAATAGTGAGCTTCTCTTGTGTGTCAATGCTGTTTTTGAATAGCTGGAGGGTGAGTAGTCACATAGTATAGTACGAATTACAACAAATTAACCAATGGGCAAACACATCTCAATTGACTATGAATATGTAATTCTAACGCTCTGAGATATAAAGTTAGAACTGATCGAGTTTCTTAACTTTCTTACCGTTCTTGTACAAACTGGTGGTTAAAAAACCCAGTTTGTCATCCGTCATAGGTACACCTGTGGATGGCAGTAGACCGGGAGGAACCATGATGGATGATGAGGGTAACAGATCATGGTGGGTACAATTGAGTCCAGGGAGGGGTAGGTTGGGATCGAGTTGGTCTAGCGAGTGCACTGGAGGGACACGGGGTGGGGATGAGGGTGAAGAGGGGGTTTGGATAGATGTAAAGTGATATTCGGGATGGTTGCCGTGTAGTGGCGTTTCCATGAGAAGTCGAGCTACAGAGGTGTGGCCTCCTTTGCATGCTTCAAGCAACATTGTGGAATTGTCCTGTTGAGAAATACAAAATGGCAAAAATAGTTGTCACTATCCGCATGGAAATCCTAAGGTTAGGGTCACTTGCAAGACGGTTTTATTTCAGTGTTTTATTTCGCTTGCCCGCCTTTAAGGTTAGGGTTTTACTTCTTTACAGTGCTTTGGTGAGCATGCACTGTTCGGGAGCCAAAAGCACAGCCTAGACCGGTCTGAAATGTATTTGTGTTTACATTCATTCTCTCCGAATTCATCCCGTCTAATACAGTCGGTTCGGCCCAGCGAGCGACATGACTTGAAGCCGGTCTTGGCAATAGTGTTAGTACGGGTAAGAAACCTAAATTAACTTCATTGTTTTATACTGGCTAGCTTTATCAGTTCTTAACTGCTCTCTCTAGATGTCCAGCAACTGACATTCAGAAAATCTGTGGCCCTTCAGATGCAGGCTTCACATTTAAATCAAAATTTTAATCAGGTCACTACATATTGAAGTAGTTGACAGCTACTCTGCATACAACTTTGTGTCCTTACCTTCAATATATGATCAGGTTTCGCGCCATGCGCCAAAAGTAATTCAACAACAGCGAGGTAGCCTCCAGCACAGGCCAATGACAACACAGTATGATCGTTCGTTGTTGTCGCACGATTTACATCAGCACCTGAGCAAACATAAGCTAACTTAACATACCAGGATAAATGTATTAAACGGGGGGAGGAGCCCAGGACGAGGGGTGGGGACGCGGACTGCAGGAGGAGTGTGCGGGAGTGGTGTGCGGGTAAAGGGAAGTGGCATTCAATCTGCAGGCCCACCCACTGACACTAGGGCCTAGACAAAACCCAGCAGGCCGAATATACACGACCAATGTACACATTCTACGTAGCTCTTGATATGAGAAACTAAACAGTACATAAGTGACCAGCTCTTCCAGAAGTGTGCGGGAGAGGTGTGGGTAGAGGGGGAGAGGTGTGGGTAGAGGGATGTGGCATTCAATCAGCAGGCCCACAATGGCTGACACTAGGGCTTAGACAAAACCCAGCAGGCCGAATATATACGACCAATGAACACTACCTCTTGATATGAGAAACTGAACAGTGCATAAGTGACCAGCTCTTGCCGCCTTCATCAAGGGTGTACGTCCACCTTCAGACTCATGTTCCTGAGCAAAACACAAACCACATTAATTGCGCACCGAAGTTAAACTGAAGCATGAACTATAATGATGACAGGGCAATGAACATTGACACGAACAACAGTTCGGCTCCGACCGAAAATGACATAAATATACGTACCAGTTCAGCTCCAACCTCCAAGAGGATGTCGGCGACATCTGTGTGACCATTTTCACACGCAAACGACAACGGTGTATCGCCCGTGCCCGTAGTGGCATTCACATCTGCACCTGCTGAATTTGAGTTTTAAAATCACACATCAGAGCCGTAAGTTGCTTTGTCAGAAATTAATTGCTACACTTGAGTTGTTTGCTTGTTTATGGTATGCATTCTGTTTTGCTTCCTCATTTAGTAAATCAGTTCAAATCAACACTTCATGATTAAGTCTTCAAATGACTTTGTTAAGGAAAAGATTAGAATGTTGATTAATCAATCCTTACTGCAATCTTTGCTTCAAATTTTGCTAGTATGTGAGGGCAAAACTAGACCAGATGGCAAGTGAATTTTATTTGGCAACTAATTTTCATGTCTAACTTGCCGTTTAAAGGAAGCTTGCACTTACCTTTCTCCAAAACAAACTTCACCAAATCAACATGTCCTTCTTGAGCTGCTTCCATGAGCGGCGTCGATGAACCTTGTTCGATATTTGCTCCTATTGTGACAAAATTTCACATTAAGTTGTACTGTAATTCAATATTACTAAATTATAATGCCAAGGAATCATGTAGTTTATGACCAGCGTTAACCAATGACTTAATAAGATTAATACACATATCTTCTCTACGACCTTCTGGAGCTTTCAGATTACATATAAACATAGAAATAATTTATCCCACTCAGGCTCAGTTTCCGAAACAAAGTGGGCTCATATAACACACCATCAAGAGAGTACAGGAAACCATCAACAGTGCTTTACTTCATCACAGAATAAAGACACACAGAAGGTCGAATCAGCAAAAAAAGCGTAACCGCTGCCACGCCATGATTCCTCATCAAAATGCTGACGCAATGGTCCTCGCCAATGCGCTTATACAGGTGTATGAAAGGCATTGTCACCCTGGACGTCCACCATTTTGAATATTATCAGGAGGGTGAGTGCCTCTGAACATGGCGTCAGCATTTTGATGACGAATTACGGTTACGCCAAAATCATAGGAAAAACCAAGAAGTCTGGTATCTGTATAGTCTCTATTCTGTGACTTCATCTCAATGAGATTAACTGACTACGACCATATTTGTCCTTATTCCAACCACAAAAATTGTCAGCACATCCGCTTGAATGTTAGTTGATCATGCAGTATAGTGGAGCAACGCACCTGAAGGAATTCTAGCAAAAGATAGTGGAATACATTTACCTCTATCTAATAAATACGCAGCGACGTCCTGAAATCCACCACAACACGTTAAACTTAGAGCAGTCTCTTGCGTTTCGTCGGTTTGCGCATGAAGATCAGCACCTACAGTGGTAGAGGTGTTATTACATTTTTATGAATTGCCCTTTTCTCTCTGCAGTAGCTTTGCCACCGAGGTTCAATTCTTACATTAGTGAGCATAAGCAACAGACGTTTTTATCAACACGTACATCTCCCGAAAACTGGTGTAACTAATTTTGGCGGCGTTTTGCACCATAGCGCTCGTGTAAGGAAGTAAAAAAACTTTAAAAATCTTATGTTTTGTCAGATGTGTTGAAGATTACACAGTTTTTGATCCAGTCCAATAGGTAGATAGTCTGATTAAACGAATGCCAGCACTCTCCATCGAATGCCAGCACTCTCCTGGACGAGTAAAATTGTCTGTCTGGCGTTAGACAAAGTAAATAAATTGCAAAGTAGGGAGCGTTAGGGCGCCATTGAAAGAGCTAACTGAGATACATGGGCAGATAGTATGTTTAAATCACTGAACGCCAGCACTGTCCTTGACGAGTAAAGTTACACGACCTGGTAATCAACTTACCTTTATCGAGTAATAAAGCAACCATATCAATATGACCCTCCCTGGCTGCCTCCATAAGTGGAGTATAACTAAGAGAAAATGTATTGGATGTATTAGAGAGGTTTCACTACAAGAGGTTTCATTACCAGGACGTCGGTTGTAACAAGAGCAGAATATTGTGGTCTGTTTTAATTCATCCACCTAAATTCTACATTAATTGCTTTTCCAACACTACTGCTTACCCTTCGTCATTAACTTCCTCCAGGAACGCGTCCCGTTCGATCAGCAGAGATGCGAGATCCACGTGACCACCACATGCAGCTAGCGTTAGCGGAGACTCAAAACTGTCTGCTGGCATGTTTACCTACAGGGACATAAACGGGATGGGTAAGGTTGGTGTGGATTTTAAGTGGAAGGATTTGATTAAGGAAGTGATAGTCGGAAGGGAGGGAAGAAGGACAGATGAAGGGAGATAGGAAGGATGGAGGGAGGAAGGATGGAGGGAGGAAGGATGGAGGGAGGAAGGATGGAGGGAGGAAGGATCGAGGGAGGAAGGAGAGAAGAATAAAGAGGGATGGATGGAGAATGGAAGGAGGAAGAGAGGAATAGAAGGAAGGAGTGATAAAGGAAGGAGAAATGGAGGAAGGAACGGAGGGTGGAAGGAAGGAAGGAGAAATGGAGGAAGGAAGGAACGGAGGGTGGAAGGAAGAGGGAGTAATGGAAAGAAGAAGGGAGGGAGGAAGGAAGGAAGGAAGGAGAGAGGGCGGAAGAAAGGCAGGGAGGGAGGAAGGAGAGAGGGTGGAAGAAAGGCAGGGAAGGAGGGTGGGAGAAAGAGAGATGGAGGGAGAGAAGGAAGGAAAGATGGAGAGAGGGAGTGATGAAGGAGGGAGGAAGGAAGAACAGAAAGAAGGCAAAGAAGGTAGAAAGGGTCAAAAAGACGGAAGGGCATTTATAATAAAGTTTCTTTGATCATTTAAGTTATAAACCACGTTTAGCTGTATAGTTAATGGAGTAGAAGTGTATGAAAGAGTTCCAGTTACATAGCTAACCTCAGCTCCGTGATCCAGCAGGAGACGAGCAACTTCAACATGTCCGTCCTAAATTATAAAATCACATAGAATGTAAAGTTACTGTATGCAGTTGAGTAGGATATAACACACATGTAAAAAGTAGGTAACTCATTCATAATCTTAATTTACTAGCTGTACAAAAAAGATTTCAGTTGAAAGGTTTATGTAGATGATACTATCCGGAAGGGTATATTATTAAACAACGACAAGTTAATATTTGTGACAACTCTATAATATGACTACAGTATATATCATACTGTACCATAGAAGCTTCCATTAAAGCTGTATGCATTTCATCAGTCTTGTGTTCCTGATCAGCACCAGCATCAAGAAGAAATTTCACCATATCAACATGACCTATGGAAAGATTCAACGACTTGTTAAAGCTTAGCAAAAGCGTTCACCATCGTGTGACAAACACACGTACAAGTGTCAAAGTGTGAATATAGGTAGACATGGTTCAAGTCCGTTTCTCAAAGGGTTAAAAATAGCAATGCGCGCACGGTGAAAAAAGGCGCGAAAATATAAGAGAAAATTAGGGGTAGACGGACTTGGGACATTTGCAAGCCCGCCAAAATTTATCGTCGGATTTTTCCTACGGAGGCGTGGCTTATGAGTTGAGAACAACACATTTTCGCGTCAATTTTTCCAAGTAACATTCGAAATGCTGCAAATGTTCCAAGTCTGTCTCCCATACTTTACGGTCCGAACCAAGTCTAGAATTTAGGTCGCAAACATATTACCAACATTTTGCTAATTCCCTTGTCTAAAATTTTATACTTGTTTACTTGCTACAACTACTAGTTACTTGGTTAGATGTAATAAACAATGAACAAAAATATGAGTGGGAGGGTCTTGCCCCTACTGTTTGTCATCGTCATGCGTCTTCATGGCATTTCCACCATCCATACTACGGTTAACCAATGAAAACCAATGTCCGCACATATCCAAACCTACCTTTATAACAAGCCAATGTTAAGGCACTCTCTTTAAACTCATTGGAATGAGAATTAATACACGCTCCTCTCTCCAGCAACAACTTTGCGACATTGACATGACCTCCACTTGCGGCTTCCATGAGCGGCGTATGTCCGTTCTCATTATGGGACTCGATCTCAGCGTCATGGTCTAGCAACACTTTTACAACATCCTCATAACCTCCGCAACATGCATATATCAAGGCAGTGTTACCTGGAAAATTTAGAGACAACATGACGCTAAGGCTGCTCATACATACCAGAGGTACGTACACCAATAGTAAGCTACTGTGCTGTACTGTACTTATTTTGCTGGGCAAAGTACAGCACTCTCGCTATCTGTGTATTTAAGACTTCCCAAGCCTAAAAATAAGTGACTGGACACAGGCACCGTCTGACACAAAATGGACAAATGCCCGCAGAAATGCATTCGTTTGTCCAGGACAGTTTATACGACAGTATCAACTGCCATAATTATATTGATGATAAGTGAAAGACACATACTGTAAGCAATAGCTAGCTTCAGTGCACAATGTACATGTATAATACTTTTCGTTTGTGGAACCACCGCGTAAATTTATTACTACAAAGCTTTCGATCCGTAAGCCCTGATCTTGATCAGTGCTAATAATCAGTGCTTACGGATCGAAAGTTTTGCAGTAATAAATTTACGTGGTGTTTCCACAAACAAAATACAGTATACTATAAAGAACTAATGTACACGTACTGTAATATAAATTAGTTTTGTCCAAGAGCCGGCCATGAAAATTTCATGAGAAAACCAGTCATGACAAAAATACCCTACTGTAACTTGCCGACGAACAGACGAAGGGCCTTCACTCAAAACGTTGACGTTCTCCTTGTATTTTCCATGTAGTTGAATCCCTATCAATCGGAAGCTTTCTCTACATGTACTATATACATACCAGCTTGTGACTGGGCATTCACATCAGCCCCATGGTCAAGAAGTAGATGTACGATGTCAAGAAATCCACCACTTGATGCCTCCATGAGAGGAGTACAATCTCCCTTGCTGCCTCGATCATCCACCTTGGCATTCATAGCCAACAGCACTTGAGCAAGCTCACAATAACCTTAAATATAGAAAGAGTGCAGAATACAGCAACAATCTACACAATATAACAGCAGGGACGGGAAAAATGGTGAAAATTTGAAGGAAACCTTAACACTCATGTCCCACTACAGTATGGTTGCAACAACATATGGTTGACAGACATTATTCCTTGAATTTAAAACCATGGTCAGATAGAACACTATATATTTATGTACATGCAGATTTAGTACAAAAACACTCCTGCAGGAAATTTTTGTGTCCAGGTTGTGCTCCCAAGAAGAAAATTCTATTTCCTGCACTGTGTAACAGTTCAGAGTAAAATATTAAAGTAAGGGTGCATTTGAGCACATTGCAACTTAATGGGTTAAAAACCGACACCTCTCTAACATGAAAGTGTTTTTTCAATCCATATTCCATCCAACAAGACAAATAATTAACAGTTTTGAACTTTCAATACACCAGCCAATACTGACGAAAAAGCTGGAAGGAAATTTCCAGAAAGTCTAACCTGCAGAACAAGCCAATGACAAAAGACTTTCTCCTTCATCGGTTGAATCATGGACACTCCAGCCTTGTTCCAAAAGTTTTCTTACAGCATTGACATTACCCTCTAGACATGCGTTGGCTAAGCTGTGAATACCTGGACACAGAATTGTACATGTTGAAGGAACATGACGAGCAAAATTTATATAAATATTTTGACCAGGAGCAGCTGCAACAAATAGAACCATAGACAGCAGGGCTAGAATTTTATCGCGGGAATTGCCGTAGAGGGAGAACAAAATGCCGCGGATCATTGCGGCAACGATGGCAATTTTTTGCCGTATAGTATAACTTATATACTATTCACTGTGCATTACTATTTTGATACTTGAATTCAGGATGTTGATCAAATGATCAAATCATGCGTAAACTACTATTTCATATTTTTGAAAAAAACAAACACTAAAGAAATACGAAAACATGTTTCTAGTTTGTCAGCAATCCAAAGTAACAATAAAATTAAATTTTTATTACAGTAATTTGAAAAAATGCCGTGGAAACTGCCAATATTGCCATAGACAGCTGTTACGTTCTACGGCAATTTTTAACTCAATTGCCGTCAATTGATTTCCGAGAAATTGGAGGCCTGATAGGCAGGAATCAAAGCTAAGGCCTGCGATTTCTACATATCTGTAATCTTTCTGCCTAAAATTTACAGCTACCAAAACTCTTCACCATTCAGTCTTATTGAGTGAGATGCCCAAATAATCTTGAATATTTACAAACAAATATGCTATACTGTATTTAGAACACTTTCTGAGCTATACAGTTGTGGGTAATGGTGCTCCCTTTAGTGATGGTGCTCCCTTTAGTGATGGCGCTCCCCGCTGCTTTTAGGAGGGCTTTCTAAGGTGGTTATTTTCTCTATAGCACATCAGACAGATATGGTGAGAGATTTTCATGGGGCTAAGGCCTCAAAATCTAGTTCTGATAATAGCAAAACGTACTAGGATGGCCAGACGGAGAAGGGGGTTACTTCTAGCTTGAAGGGGGTTACTTCTAGCTTGAAGGGGGTTACTTCTAGCTTGAAGGGGATTACTCCTAGGTAGCTTGAAGGGGTCTACTCCTAACTTGAAGGGGGTTACTTCTACGTAGCTTGAAGGGGTTTACTCCTAGCTTGAAGGGGTTACTTCTAGCTTGAAGGGGGTTACTTCTAGCTTGAAGGGGGTTACTTCTAGCTTGAAGGGGGTCACTTCTAGCTTGAAGGGGGTTACTTCTAGCTTGAAGGGGGTTACTTCTAGCTTGAAGGGGGTTACTCCTAGGTAGCTTGAAGGGGTCTACTGCTAGCTTGAAGGGGGTTACTTCTAGGTAGCTTGAAGGGGTTTACTCCTGGCTTGAAGGGGTTACTTCTACCTTGAAGGGGCTTACTTCTAGGTAACTTGAAGGGGGTTACTCCTAGCTTGAAAAGGGTTACTCCTACTGTAGCTTGAAGGGGTTTACTCCTAGCTTGAAGGGGGTTACTTCTAGCTTGAAGGGGGTTACTCCTAGGTAGCTTGAAGGGGTCTACTCCTAGCTTGAAGGGGGTTACTTCTAGGTAGCTTGAAGGGGTTTACTCCTAGCT
>CACRXK020009774.1:3254-18624 GCA_902702795.2 Paramuricea clavata
GGATATAAGCTTCAATTTACGGTAAAATTCAACCACAAATGCTTCGCAAAACATTTTAAATTAAAGTGTTCTTTATAAAACTAAACTGCCTTTAATAATTAAATGGCTTTAATATCGATAAACTTTGAGTTTGATGATTTCAAATTCTCGCATGCAAATAACTTTGGTTTCTTTTTTATTTATTTAAAAAATTCGATTCTTTCTGAGAAAGCTTTTGAAATTTACAAAATCTTGCAAAAATGCGAGCAAAAATGAAATATATTTGCAAGAAATTTATCAATCATCAAACCACAGAGTAGACACATACAGAGACGTAACTGACCGTTGTAAACACTGCGGAAGATTACGTTATCATGTACCCACTTTTTGTCAGGCGACCGGGCGAAAAATGATCAACTGTGCGTGCTCAGCAAGTTTAAAGTTAGTCGTCATCAGGTCGTCATCCAATAAGATGCATGCATCTAGTAACTTGCCGAGCATGCGCACAAAAAAGTGGGTAGTTACGTTTAGTTACGTCTCTGTATGTCTCTACTCTGTGATCAAACCAAGAAATGTTTGCTATTTCGCTGTCGTCATGCAGTCGTTATTAATGCAAACTTTAAATTGGCCCAATCAGTGTCCGCTATTTATGATAGTCCGCAATATTTTTGAGATCAGTGAGGATGACCACCCACCGAACCACTCACGGTAACCCACGCCCGCGCTCATTGATGAACTTTAGACTTGGAGCTTAGACTTGGCTAATGATTTCGTTTCCCCACATAACATTACCGTTTTACATCGTTGTATAGAACATATATTTTGATCGCATGTAAGAAATTATTTCTCAGCCAAGAGACATAGCCAAAAGACTTAACGTCCTTGTGATTTTATTGAGATAGAGCCAGAACTGAGGATTTTAGAAAACTTCATCTGTACCTTCCCGAAGTTGTAGACAAGATTTGTTGTTTACGTCCAACACGCATAATATAACATAACTCAAAATGATTCGAGCAAAACCGGTCTTTTGTTAAAAGGAAGACTGGTTAATAGAAATTGGTCCTTTTGAGTGACATAATCGTTTGTCGTCACCGATCCGTGTCGTTGAACAATGAAAAAAGTTGTCGTGAAATTAGTGAAGATAAAATTGCAGTTTGTGAGAAAAATGCAGGTCTATAGAGCGGGAACTTTTCGGATTTGAACTCAGCGTGTTCGAAAGTGTTCCAAGACAGAGGAAATGAAAATCGTTTTCTAGGCACTTTTCCAGGTCACAGCAAACGGCCTACTGCTGTAACACTATTTTTCCTAGAAGTCCAGTAAAAACAATCCGTTCAATTCATTGGCACAGTGTTGCTATATACAGGAGAAACCTCTGTTCTGAACTGTTCTCTCTAGAGGTCCAGTATGAGCCATCCTTTATTGGTCCAGTTAAACAGAACTGGAAAACGGAGTATTCATAAAAAACTGTGGACTTTCGTCGGGGCAAACTTGAGCAATTTTCTCCAAAAATGCAAAATGAAGACATGATGGGACATGAATTACTGTACTGTAGCCACCTGACTTAGCTCTGTCTTATGACTTCATGCATTTTCTCCAGTAAAATTAATTACTATCAACAATAATGACTAAAGTTATTTGTCCATAACTGGGAGTTTTGAATTTTTAACTTTTCAGGGACTTTAAAGGACATTGGCAATAAAATTTTTTATTGCTTTATCTGAAAGAGCATGAAAAATAAGCCGATTGGCCGTTTACTGCTCTATTATATCTCATCTGGTTCCAAAGTTATGCGCAAAAATGTGCAAAATATAAATTGCTGATTCAGCAAAACGTGTGACGTCATTGGTTGGGTAAGTAGTTTATTGAATAGTAAACTGAAGCATAGCTCAGTTATTATTGGCTCATATCAAATGAAATTTTGCATACAGATTAGACGCATGGGAAAATACTCCTAATTTTGTTGTCAAGGCAACACAGTTGTTCCCAGGCCCCTTAAACCGATTTTGAATAACTAGTTGCATTTATCTATGTGTATGTCATTTTCGAATTATTATCATGCAAGTAAACTTTTGGCATGCATAGGTATGGTACACATACTTCTGATATTATTTTATTCTTATAAGTACCATGAATAAAGCTGTTTTATAAAATTGGCGCAAGGGGCCTGGGAACGACATTGTTACCTTGGCAACAAAATTAGAAGTGTTTTTCAATGCGTCTCATCATGTACAATCAGTATGAAAAATTTAATTTGATTTGGTCCCATAATAACTGAGCTATGCTTCAGTTTAGTATTCACTAAACATACTTACCCAACCAATGACGTCACACGTTGTGCTGAATCAGCAACTTATATTTTGCACATTTTTGCGTATAACTTCCGAACTAGATAAGATAGAATAGAGCATTAAACGGCCAATCGGCTTATTTTTTCATGCTCTTTCAGACGAAGCAATAAAATTTTTTGTTGCCAATACCCTTTAAGGACTTTAAATAATTGAAATATCATGAACAATGATAAAACAAAATCCAGCTGTTGAACCCTAGACTAGAGATTGTAACTTTAAGTGTGCCAATGAACAAATGTTTTAATAGGCTAAGAATTATAAAATTATAATTGGCACATTCTGTTTCTAAACGTTTTAAGAAAATGTGCCTGCAAGAAATATGTACCTGTTGCAGCAAGTCATCAATTCCGCTATACAAACCACCGATAATTCTTCGTTGATTTGTGCATTTTATCCCAGACGATTCAAGAGCATTTTTCAGTAGCTCCGCCTAAAACAACAGTATATAAAATGACCGTATTGGAAAGATTTTGATTCAAAGGCCAAGAAGTAAAATATGTTTACGGCTCAGAATAGTAACCACAAGTGTGCCAATGAACAAATGTTTTAATAGGCTAAGAATTATAAAATTATAATTGGCACATTCTGTTTCTAAACGTTTTAAGAAAATGTGCCTGCAAGAAATATGTACCTGTTGCAGCAAGTCATCAATTCTGCTATTCAAACCACCGATAATTCTTCGTTGATTTGTGCATTTTATCCTAGACGATTCAAGACCATTTTTCAGTAGCTCCGCCTAAAACAACAGTATATAAAATGACCGTATTGGAAAAATGTCCATATTAGAGAGAGAGAATGTATAATTAAAAAGGTAACCGTATTAGAGAAAAAATGTATAATTACAGTCAAACCGGATGTTCTCTTGCAAGCAACATTGCAATATTGTTCCCACAATATTGCAATTTTGATAGGCAGATTGCTCTGAGCAACTTGCAAGCGACGCGAACAAATTGCAAGTTGAAATTCACAAAAGATTTATAAACAAAGCCTCTGATTGGATTATAGTCTATAAGAAAGAGGGAAGCACCAATCCAGTTGCTCAGACTATTTGATTGGCTTTCTTTTTGCTAATAGTCCAATCAGAGGCTTTGTCACAGGGGGCTCAACTACAGTCAGTAACAAGTGTAAAATAATCAAAATAATAAATTTAAAATTTGCATAAATTCTTCACAACAACATCGATGAATATATTATGAATAGAGAAAGAGCAACAAATAAAAAAATGATGAAGTACTACAGAATCCTCAAGGTAAGTAAAGCGGGCGCGTACGAGGTAATAAATATAAATAAGTGTTAGGTATAAGAAAAGTGTCCTACTAGAGCAATGTCCGTATTAAAAAGGTGTCCGCAAAGAGAAGTTCAACTGGGCGTCCTTTTCATTTACAAACTTGATGATATAGGTATCATTTAATTGGCATTCTTTTGTGGCCGATGAGTGCATGGTCAACTAATTGCTACACAGAATGTTCAATGTTCAATATTTTTTAGTTCTAACACAATACAAAGATTAGCATCTTGTTTTGACTCGTATCTTGCGTTTCAACATTCTAATCTTCTGATTCAGTTTTCTTTTATACAGTACATGATGCTACAGTACTTTTATTCCGTATTGATATAGAGTTATATCAACACTCGTGAAAAATGAGAAAACTCGAAATTGTGTGAAAACACTCCGCCCTTCTGGCGTCGTGTTTCCACACAATTTCTCGTTTTTCCAATTTCCACTCGTGTTGATATAACTGTATATCAACACGGAAAATGTTTTATATTTGTTAAGTGCTAAGAGTTCAGTTTTTAAATTGATAGTATACAGTACATGACTGAGTGTTATCGTTCCAGGTAAAGTAAAATAAATTGAGTTCAATTGGCCCAATTAACCAGGATGATTCATTTAATTAATAAAGCTCTTATCACAGGTTTGCATGATAAACACCCAAAATGACTTAATGAGCTTGGTTTGATTGCAGTAACAATATAAAGTTAATTCAAATTATCTTTTATGGTCAGGAAAACGTTTTCGTGACACGATTCATGCTGGCTAGCTGGGCGCTGGCCTGAGCCACAGCATGCAAGGGTTTAAATATAGATGTATGGACATATAATTGTACACACAAACGCTTGGCATTGCTGTATGCCAAACACAACGATTTTGGCTATGAACCAAGGCTGCCTTACAATAATATTATTTGTTGTCCTCTGCTGTTTTCCACTGTGACAAATACAAAATAAAGTAATAAAATGGTGGCACATGGGTAAATAAGAAGAGCCATTACTGTTTGGAGTACTCCACATTTTGTCGAGGTGCAATAAATGAATTGAGCTAACTACATAATAAGTTAACTCACTAGATCTTTCAACAAATGATTATCATTTTGGTGCGTCTTAAGTTTTTCACATTCTTCCTGTTTATCATCAAGTTGTTTTTGTAAATCTTCACATCTTGTTTCCAATGCTTGTTTCTTTTCTTTATTCATCTCATCTTTTAACTCCAAGTGAAAAATTGTAACAAGATGTGCTGCACAATCTTTATACTTTTGCTCAAGTAACTTGGATCTCCAACACGCTATCAGGTGTGGAAGCAGAATAATATTGAATATCAAGTGTTCGAAAATAAAGATCTATGAAAACAGGGTGTTAGCTACAATAAAAAATTCCGCGTTAAACGCGGTTTTCCCAATTACCTTGAGGTCGCAATTTCCCAATTTGGGTCAGCCAAAAAAATAGTTAAAAACATATTTATAACTAGATTTGCTCAAAATTACTCCCAAAATGCGGGAAATGCCATTTCAAAGACACAAAAATTTTAAAAATCAGAGGGGGCAACCGCATGCCCCAGACCCACAAAGAAACGCCCGGCTTCAGGCTAAAATAAATTTCCCAATTTCAGGTAAACGCGCATTTTTTTTTACTTCTGGCTACCACCCTGGAGAACGAAGATCTATGAGAACAAAGATCTATGAAAACGAAGATCTATGAAAACGAAGATCTATGAGAACAAAGATCTATGAGAACAAAGATCTATGAAAACGAAGATCTATGAGAACAAAGATCTATGAGAACAAAGATCTATGAAAACAAAGATCTATGAAAACGAAGATCTATGAGAACAAAGATCTATGAGAACAAAGATCTATGAAAACGAAGATCTATGAAAACGAAGATCTATGAAAACGAAGACCTACAAAAACAAAGACCTATGAAAACGAAGACCTATATGAAAATGAAGACCTATATGAAAATGAAGATCTATGAAAACAAAGATCTATGAAAACGAAGACCTACGAAAACAAAGACCTATAAAAACGAAGACCTATATGAAAACGAAGACCTATATGAAAAATGTAGGAAAATAACTTTCAACAAATAGAAACTTTTAACCGCCCATGTATTTAGTCAAAAGCAAAGCTTTTACTTTAAATAAAAGATGCATGGGTATTCTTTTATGTATGAAAATATTTCACCTCCGCAATTTGGTACCTTAACGCTAGACCCCAAGTTAATTCTTGATTTTGTTAATTAATGTTTATTTTCGTGAAAACAATGTAAATATTTTTCGAATCTTCGTTTCCGTAGCTAGGGCTTCGTTTTTGCATCAAATAGTGGGTTTTAAATTAGCTGGTTTGAATATGAATATTTTGGGCAAGAATATTTATGGTAGGAATATTGAATATCGATAGTATGAGTGTAAATTTTTGAAACAAAGTTGCTACCTCTTTCCAGATTTACATGCCTTCGAGGAGGATAAGTTCTATAATCAAACAATTCCTCATCATCCTACAAGATAAACACATGCATATTGTACTTAGAAAAATCAGGTCCGAGGCTACAGCTATTCACAAACAGTACTGACACTCAGATTGAACCTCCACTCTTTGAGTGTGAGTGAGCTTTTAGAATACAGGCGTAAGAAAGCCATAGTCATAGAGTAAACAAAGAGCGCTACGTAGTTTGCACGAAGAGCAGGAAGTTGAATGAGCGATTGAACGCCCAACCTCGTACCTAGGGCCTCTGCGCTTATTGCTTCAGAAGAGTGCAGAAGTCCTGGGTTCGAGGTTCCACAAAAGGGGTTTAGTAGTCGAAACACGTTTGAGCTGTCAGATCCTATGGAAGGATTGGTAGTAATTCTGTGTTTGAATAATTAGACCATATAGGCTTAGTACAAAAAGATTATTTTAATAACTACGTTTCGGAGTATAACTCCATCTTCAGATTAAAAGTAACTTGTTTTTAAAGTTTTATATATTTAGTTACTTTTAACCTGAAGATTGAGTTATACTCCGAAACGTAGTTATTAAAATAATCTTTTTGTACTAAGCCTATATGGTCTAATTATTCAAACACAGAGTTAACTTATTGGCTAATAGCCACTGGTTAACATTGTTTAATTAAATCAATTTCCATCTTCTTCCTTATCTTGCATGTGGTAGGCCACTTATGAAAATATTTGTATCATCAGCGAGCTAGTCGCTTCATTCAAAGTCCTGGGCATTACAATCAATAATAAGCTAAAATGGCAAGACATACTCCAACAATAATAAAAAAGCATCGAAACGTCTGTATATTATTCGTGTATTGCGACGCTGTGGCCTTCCATCCAGTGACTTGTTGGCAGTTTACTATTCCTTAGTGCGGTCAATTATGGAATACGCTTGCCTTGATTAGCATACTACGTTATCAAAGTACTTATCTGATAAAATCAAAAAAGTTTTAAAAAAAGGGCTTTTTGTATAATATACCCTGAAGCTGATTATGAAGACGCTCTTAGCATTGCTCAGTGTAAGCGCCTTGATGACAGACGCCAAGAAATTTGTGGAAAAACCTTTGAAAAGATTTAAGACCCTGATTAATTATTGTCTTAACCCTAAAATGTAAACATATTGCAATTTTTGGTGCAAAAATATGTCAATAAACCATCAATTATTATTATTATTAACTAGTTCAGCTGATGTTCTACAGTTAGTACAATAAAAACATAATTCTGTAAATTGTGAAATATTCTTGTCCAAAGTAGTATTCTACAGTCTTTGGAGTTCTCATCAAGTTTGAAATAGTAGACTAAATTAATTAATAACAGCAAAAAGTGCAACAATTGATTAGGCTCTGAAATACTCTTTGAACTGTTGAGTGTAGACGTTCTCTGGTTAAAATATTTATTATTTACAAGCTCTCGACTGTCAGTCTACAGCATTATAATCTACCCGTTGAAGACTGTGGACTGACAGTCGAAAGCTTGTAAAAAATAAATATTTTAACCAGAGAACGTCTACACTCAATATGAATAATCCTGGTTTCGCATCAAACATATTTAAACTCTCTGAACTAGTACCAGTGTAAGTATGTTTGCAGATGATACAAATATATCATCATAAAATAGAATAGAATAATTTATTTAATGTCGAATGACACAGAGTGTGGTTGCCCAATCACTCAAGCCAGGGGCTCATGATAGAATTGCTCGATAATAATACCTATTTACCAATATATAAAATATTTACATGGTATTAATTAATTAACAATCTATATACTAATACTAAATGCATACATAACATTGACAGCCAAGTAAATCAGATTGGTGAATCTGGTTTCTAAATTCAGACAATGAGGTAGATGACTTGGTAGAAAGTGGTAACTGATTCCAAATATGGGAAATAATATACTTGTAGGAGTTATGCAAATAATGACTGTTATACACAGCCTGTACCACATTATGACCATCACCTCTTAAAGCATGTGGAGTATTACAAAGTTAAAAAAAATTAGAAATATAGGTAGGGCCATTTTGCTTGAAACTTTTATAGAATATTATTAATGACAGCTCAACTCTTCTGTGTTCAAGCGAGCACATAGTTGCTAAATGTTGCTAAAACGCCTATGAGCAATGGGCTACAGTATTCAAGATGCAGTAAAACATAAGCCTTATAAAGCTTAGTTAATGTTTCTTTTGGCACCATATGTACATTTCAGTCGTCGTAGGGTAGCAATCTTGGCAAACATGCAACCTTGATATAAGGTTTAAAATTCAGCTCTTCGTCTAATGTTACTCCCAGAATTTTTAGAGTATCTTTGGTTTTGATAGTTTGATTGTCAACTTTCAAATCATAACTATATTGAGACTTTCCAGTATCATTGCTTGAGTTTTTTGTTTGACAGTGACTGGCTGGAATGCACTGAATTCTGATTTAGCCTTTTCAATATATGTTTGAAAGTTCAAATTTGGAGTATCAATTTTGCTAGCTAGATCAGAGCCAATATTTGAAAAATAATTATTAATTATTAAAGCCCTCCGCAATATCTTTGGTATTTGTCAAACTATTTTCACCTCATTTTAACTCATTTACTACTGTTGGTTTGCTTTGCCTACCTAGTATATCGTTTATAGTTTTCCAAGCCTCTTTAGGGTTGCATTTTTGATCAGAAATTTTAGTGGAGTAATAATTTTTTTAGCATTTCTTAGCTGAATATTAACTTTGTTTCTCGTTGTTTTGTAATTTAACCAGTCTATCTCTAGGTTTGTAATAATGGCCTTTCTTTTTAATCTGTCCCTTGTGATTATAAGTTGCTTTATAGCACTTGTAATCCAAGGAACTTTTTTTGTTCTAATCTTTTGATGAGGTGTTACTTAATGTCAAAATTACAGCAAACATTGCATCGCTTTAGCCGAACAATATTTGAGGTTATTTGAGAAAGCTTCAAACATTTATTAGAGTAATCAAATTGCTTAGCGCTCATCCTTGAGCTAAAATTCATTGAGCCGGCCCGTAAAATCGTATATCTTAAACTCTCACATGTTGTGCTCGCGTCTGTTTGTTTTCATGACATAAATTACGCCGCCACTTCACTTCATACTTGCGGCTCGTGTCTGATTGGTTGGTTGTTTTCGCCATGGAATGTGGCCAGGAATTTCAAGTAAGTGGGTGGAATTAATTTTTATTAAGGACGGTTGCAGGCGCTTTATTTTTCCTTCGCCCTTTATTTTTCGCCCGTTTTTTCTCGCCTTTTTTTAACTCGCCATTTATTCAAAAATCCTCAAAACCTACAATAAAATAAAGCAACTGCTACGCAGGCGACTAACTGCCTGGTAGATGAAATTAATGAAAAATTGAATGAATACTACCTAGGAGAAGGTACGTCAATGGTTACTTGCCAATAAACTCGCATTAAATAACGAAAAGAGTTTTTGATAATAGGATCTAAACAACGTCTAGCTAATATAATTAATGATCCACAAATTAAACTAGGAGAAGCAACAATTAAACGAGTTAATAAATCCAAAACATTAGGTGTAGTATAAATTGACGATCATTTACTGTAACATATGGAACAAACAGATCGATAATATCACGAAAAAATGTTTAATTAAGTTTTCAAATATTGTTTAAGTTTTCAATCTGGTTAGAACGATTGCATTAATCACATTGTGTTTTGGCCGACCTGGACAGCGACAAAAGCTACAAAGCAAGAGAGGTGAAAATGAAACTGCGTCATAAAAATTCGCAAGACGAAATTAAGCCGGTTCGAAAAACGGAACATATAGGAAGTTATTCTTATAGGAATGAGCAGCGTATATATGCACATACATTATTAAACAATAGCAAAAAGCAACATGACACAAACGAATATTATATCTTAAAAAATGACATGCAAAATAAGGAAAAAATGTATATAAAATCCTTACATCTGTGAAACTCGAAGATCTTCTGTCCAAATCATGTCCACATGTCACCAAATACAATCGGCTAGCCGTTAGCATCTTTAGTCTCTTTTGCTAGATTCGTACGAAAGGGTTCGTACGAAATTGTTTTATTGTTTTTATATCTGCGCTTCCGCCAAACCTCTGTGCTTGACGGCCATAAACGAAAAGAGGAAACCAGGAAGGAAACCAGGGAAAAAGGGAAAAACCAGTGCTTCCACAACCGCTTGTTCAAATTTCAAACATCGTTTTTACCTATGGTTTTTACAATCTCCCAATCTCGTTCCCCGAGCCTGCGATCCTCGGGAAGGAACGCGAGGCTCTGGGATAATCCGTTTCAGGGAGGAATCTGATTGGCCGTTGAAATGGATGCGTAGTTCAATCTTAGCCAGAATTCCTAGCTTCCGGCAACGGATTATCCCAGAGCCTCGCGTTCCTTCCCAAGGATCGCAGGCTCGGGGAACGAGATTGACAATCTCCAAAACTGCCTCCTCCGCAGGCCCTTCGTTGGGCACAGTGCAACTGCAATCTATATAGATCAGTGGCCGTGATATCATTGCCGGGCAATGCATGATGGGATATTGAACAAAGATTTTTCTCGTTTTCCACTCCCCCCTTTGAAAGCGACTGGGGACGAGGCAGTCTCCAAAATTCATTTTTTCCCAACAGGTTTCAACCATAGGGTTTCAACAGCTGGGAAATTTGTCGTCGCTGTGCAGAGAAATTGCTGGCGCACGCGATATTTTACAAAAATTCGAAAATTTGAAAAAACAACACGAGTCATTCTTGTACCCAGAGCCCTTCTTACGCGCGGTGCGACGAGGGTCTCTGGCCAAATCCATAACCGGATACCATAAAAACATGGTAAGAAAACAATGTCCGGTGTTAGAACTAGCCAATCAGATGCCAGTTCTGGAATATGGATTTGGCCAGAGCCCCTCGTCGCATAGTCTCCTACGCAGCCTGTTCGCGGGTCCGAGGTTTTACTCGTCGCACCGCGCATAAGAAGGGCTCTGGGTACGAGAATGAACATGAGTGGAATCAACCTCGTAACCCAGAAAGATCCTGGGTACGAGGTTGGAATAGAAACAGCCTTGAAGACTGTACACTATGAATGTATACAGTATTACACGAAATATAGGTGTCCACACGCAGACTAATAGATGTTCTTAAGGTGTTAACTCTTGCTTAAGTGTCAGTTTTTCAAAAACAATTTTATACAATAAAGTCTACTCTTCAGCGTAAAAATCAATCTCGTACCCAAAGCAATGCCTGTGCGCGGGCTAGAATGGCATTGGCTCTGGGGAAATTGACAACCGGAACCCCTAAATTTAGGGGTTCCGGTTCTTTGTTGGCATGCACGATTGATAAACGTTAACCAATCACAGCACAGGAAAAATTCAATTTCCCCAGAGCCAATGCCATCCTAGCCCGCGCACAGGCATTGCTCCGGGTACGAGATTGCGTAAAAATCTGCTAGATTTTAGCAGATCACGTGACCAGCTCCTACCAGGGCCTTTCCTCTAGAAGAGGAAAGAGGCCAGCCGCTCCTTGCGTTATCAACAATATAGTATTGTAATTATCAACCGTTATTAGCAATAAGTTATTGGGTTGTTAACCCTAACCCCCACCCTAACCCTAACCTCTAACCCCCACCCCCCTAACCCCTAACTCTAACCCCAAAGTAAAGCCGGTGGGGTTTGCGTCTCCAAATTGCAGACATGGAATTTTAGACTGCAGAAGATTACACAAGCAGTTATCAAACTCGTGTCACAGAAGTTGTAAAGGACATGTGTGACAACTGAATGGTATCCTGTTGTAAAGTTTTCGGCCAGGGGTGGGTAGTTATTTTTTATTTCATATCTGAGGTCAGCAAAATTTTTATCAAGAAAAACATTCTCTTCGCTGCCACCCCATGCGAAGGCAGTACTCGGCAAAATCCCAATAAAGACAGACTACAACAATTAACCAATAAATTATGAATACATGCAAAAAAAACTTTTATTTAATAGTAAACATGCAAATTACTTATATAATTGGATACATTATTAGATAACATTTTCATGAGAGATTGACCATTAGAAAAGTGATGAGGGACGGGGGGGGGGGATGGGTTTCAGCTTGCACGATGAATAATTCTTTTTCTCGGCCGTCTGCTTGTGCTAGAACGTTTTGGCGGAAATGAATGGTAATTTTCTTTGTTTTCCTCTTCGAACGATTTTTTTTGTTTCCCTTTGCGCGAATTTTTTTGTCCCTCCTCCCATCACTGTGATTCGAATGGCCTGCCCCTAAGATGTATGTGAATTTTGTCTATTTCATGAAATAGTTATATTAATTACGCTGGTATATACTCTACAGTTTCTGTATTGAAAGTATAACTTGATCAAAATATATAACAGCTAGTCGGTAAACCTCTTCAAGACAACTTTAATTCAAACGTCTTGGAGTCAAATTGGGTGACGCTACTGTGATCATACAAATTTTTTTAGTGTAAAACCAGCTTTTACATTAAAATTCTTAAAATTATATCAAAATTATACCGATACATGCTGATATTGTTTTTAACAAATATCTATTATATTTAAATCATACAACAATTTGATTATGTCTAAAAATTAACAACTAATTATATAATCGATTGATGACATTACAAGATCATTATATTAAATCTCTCTCTCTCGACCCTCCTCTCCCTCTTTCTCTCTCCACCTCTTGCTCCCTCTACCTCTCCCTCTCTCCCCCTCTTCCTCCCCCTCTCCCTCTTTCTCTCTCCCCCTCTTCTTCCCTCTACCTCTCTTCCTCCATCTACCTCTCCCTCTTTCTCTCTTCCCCTCTACCTCCCTCTACCTCCCTCTACCTCTCCCTCCTTGCACTCGACTTTGAAATGTCTGGATCCGTAATGCAAGCCCATGACTTCATAGATTAAAATACTGTTTTCTTCAAATGAAATATGAAATAATCAGGCTAATCAGCCTAAAGTTACCTCAAATGTCGCCTCCGCTCAAAAGGTTTTTTTAATCTATATGTCAGGCCACAGCAGCAGTTTATATCCGTGCCTAGCCATAGCAATAGGTCATGCTATGCAAATGTTTACTGATTCGCATTATTCAAACATTTAGAAATGTAACTTTAACCCATCGAGATGCAGGTATGTCTGGCGCGGACCATTAGAAAAGTGATGGAGGGGGGGGGGGGACTTTTTCCAACTTGTACGAATATTTTTTTACATTTTTTGCTTGTGTCGATAATTTTTTAAAATATAATTCCTTGCACGAATTTTTTTATTTTATCTCTGCACGAATTTTTTTTCAAACTTTCTTGGTGCACGAATTTTTTTTTTATTTCAACTTATAATTTTCCTGCATGAATTTTTTTAAATTTTCTTGGTGCACGGTTTTTTCTTTCTGTTTCCCCTGCATGATTTTTATTTTCGCTCCCCCCCCCCATCACTTTTCTAATGGTCCGCCCCCTTAGCATAGCATGACAAGTCTGGTTTACATCTCAGTCCTAACCAAGTCAGATGATAAATTCATTGGATGAATTTAAATTTTTTTCGCTTCATTTTGTTTTTAATTTTAACTTTTTTACTGCCACAAACACAAGTGGCTTTGTGTCAACAAGCATTTAAAGCAAGCTTAAAGCCAATCAAATTAAACGTTTTTTGAATCAGCAGTATATCGCTTGTACGTTTTCCCAATTTTAAAGATGAAGAGATGCTATATTACAGGTAAACCACGTGAAGCGTTCCTCTTTTGAGTTTCTAAATTGATTGCAATTTTCCTCATTACTTTTGCAATTTAAAAAACTCCCTTGCAAATCCCTTGAGGGAATTTGCAATGTTGCTAAAAGCCAAAAAAATGTTCCTCAGTTCCTGTTAGAAGTTCTTGACTTCCTGTTACAAGTTTCTAACTTCCTGTTCTGTTTTGGGCATTGCAATTGGCTAACAAAAATAATCGACCAATAACAACGCTCAGAACAGAACAGGAAGTTAGGAAATTAAAACAGGAAGTTAGGAAAATTTAAAATGAAGTTTGGAATATTGCAACAGCCGATAGGAACATTGCAAATTCCCTCAAGGGATTTGCAAAGAGTTTTTCAAATTTGCGAAGCTAATGAGGAAAATTCCAAATGAGTTACGAAGTCAAAAGAGGAACGCTTCACGTAGTTTACCTGTAATCTTTCCCTACAGCCGAGTGCTGCATTAGGAAGGACGCAGTCTGTGGCAATCTTCAACACATATGACAAAACAGAAGACTTTTAAACTTTTTGCTTCTTTACACGAGCGCTATGACGCAAAATGCCGCCAAAATTAGTTCTACCAATTTTTGGGCGACGTCTGTGTTGACGAAAACGTTACTTGCTTAAACCACAGAATAAGAAGTTATAGCAGAAGCGTAACTCTACTCGTTTCCCTTATTGTTTTACGTCCACGAAAATTTTAACTCGCTCACGCCATCCTGGCTAGTACAACCGGAAGTTTTTATCAGGTTTTGGTAGGTACAAAGTGCCGGTTGTACTAGCCAGGATGGCGTGATTGATGACGAATCGCTTGTAAAAACGCGGACAAATACTTGCTTGAGTTACGCTTCTGCTATACCTTCCTATTCTGTGCTTAAACCATAGCCTATCGAAGGAAAGATGGCTGTGAAACTCATTAGAATAACAATATAACTCAGTATCTATGTTAGTCAACGTTTATTCATAAATCTGGTCCTTTCGCCGTCACGTGTCTATTGTACTTTTACCAAATCCACCAATAGCAATGGACGACTTGCGCTTTAGACTAAATTTTAATCGAAGTAAGAACAACGAAATCTATCACCACAGCTGGAAAGAGCGTCTTGGAATTAGTAATATTACAAAGTTTGGTTGCGAAATGTTGTAAAAATACGGAAAATATAGCCCTTCAAAGTTGGCAAATTTGTATACTTTTGTATTACGTACGTGAATTGGTAACTAAATTAGTTACCAATTTCCGCACGTAATAGAAATGTATACAAATTTGCCAACTTCGCAGGGCTATATTTTCCGTATTTTACAACATTTCGCAACCAAACTTTGCAGTTTTTCTAATTTTGATAACTTCTTTCAGAAAATATCCTTTGTTATTCCCAGATTAAAAATTTTGCTAAAGCGTAAGTCCATTTCCATTTTCCCTATTGTTCGAGTCACGGATAGGTGACTTTCCTAAACATTGCTATTGGTGGATTTGGCAAAAATACAATACACACGTGACGGTGAAAGGACCAAATTTATGAATAAACGTTGACCAACATAGATAATGAGTTATATTCATTTGTTAATTTTGTTATTCTAAAGAGTTTCACAGCCATCTTCCCTTCGATAGGCTATG
>CACRXK020009775.1:0-18624 GCA_902702795.2 Paramuricea clavata
GGACACTTAAAGGTTAAGGTTATTATATGTTGAGTATTTATGATTCCCAGTTACATGTTTTGAAACAGTTTTTGTGGGTGGGTGGGTGGGTGGGTGAAACAAATCTTTGCCAGAATTTACGAGCCTCTAAATTCAAAATTTGGGGGGACACCCCCTACCTGTGGCTTCCCCACCCGGAATCGAGTTTGTCTGGCCCCACCCAACCACACCTTTATTCTGCCACCTATATACTAATTAAGAGTCTATCATAATTTGCAACGTTAACTATAAATTTACAACTTTAAATATACTGTAGATAAAAATCCTTTGACCCCAGTCAGACACGTGATGCTTCGTAACATCCCTAATATGTGCAGTTCTAAGTTTCTTAAAATAAACCCTGACCTAAACAATTTTTCCCCGAAATGTTGCGAAAATGTTGGCATTAATCAAACGCTATTGAGGCAAAAATGCAATCTGAACAACATTTTTCACGAGCACAAAGGCCACTTTGCCACCGAAAAAAGAGCACTTTTGAGAACTTGGGGGGCCTTGGCCTCCCTGCCCCCCCCCCCCCGGTTCCTACGCCCCTGGAGGAGGATCAAGCTAGCTTATATATTGCTGTGTATTCGGTAAATAAATTTTAGAATAAGGAGGACCAGGGGTTGTTCGGTCGTTGGGGGGTGTATTTGCCAGGCTTGCCCGATTTAGGCACCGCCTGCCATGCAGGCATTGGGGGTGGGGTATTTTTACCGACACGAGCAAGAGAGAGAGGGAACATGATTTTTCCGGGTTATGGCAAGATGACAAAATATTGTTCAGTAAAAATTTGAATTACACCTCCCCACCTCCTCTGCTAAATTATGATCAGTCCCTTATAAACGAATAGAGGGAGCATGGCGGGGAAAATCGAGAGACAAATTGAAGCTTCCTAACACAGAATAAAGCAGATCCATACAGAAGGGCCACTTACGTTGGAAGCTTTGAAGTTTCAGTCGTCGCGCATGTCGCATTACGCATGTTGGCACTTGGCCGACATAGCCAGTCAGTGACATTTTCTGGCCAATAAACAAGCTATACTGGCTGGCTGCTACGCCTTCGATCTGGCCAGTAAACTGCATTTTTTTTGCATAAAAAGACGAGGAACCGTTGCACCGCTGAGTGGCCTAGTGCATAAAAGTGGCCTCTGTGGAATCCACAGGTGCATAAAAACGTGACATTAGTAAATGTTATGCATAAAGAAACTGTTTAAGAAGCTGCTTCAAATTCCCAAGAGCAGAAGTGACCAATTGTTTTTACACCAATCAAATCAATTTCTTACATATTTTTGCACGGTTGTTACAGATTTTTGCACTGCTGTTACAGAATTTAATTTTGCACGACTGCACTGGAATCAACCAATCACAGTTAAGTAATATTTTTATGTATATTGTTATTAATGATACATATCACTCAATAAATTGAATGACAGAGTTAAAAATATTAGGCTAAAAAGTTTAAATTGTACTAATTCAGTTCTACTTCTACTTTCTATAATGAATATTTTTGGGATATTTATCGTTGGGACAGTACAAATCGGTCCTGCATATCTATAATATTTATAACTTTGTGTATTAAATCCTTCAGTTTCCACTGGGCGAATGTGAAGCAGAACTGATCGCGGCG
Source organism: Paramuricea clavata (assembly GCA_902702795.2). Taxonomy (NCBI): domain Eukaryota; kingdom Metazoa; phylum Cnidaria; class Anthozoa; order Malacalcyonacea; family Plexauridae; genus Paramuricea; species Paramuricea clavata. The sequence goes on from CACRXK020009775.1 coordinate 1,645, forward strand.
AATTTTTTCGCTGACCAATCACATTGCCAAGACTTGTTTTTTAAAAGTGTAATAAAATTATATAAGACAGTATAAACAGTCTATCTAGTTTTACTAAATTGTTTTGCTCATTTAATAAGGCTACTCTGCATGTGGGGAAAAACTACGCCGACCTCTTTGGTTGCACATTCTATTGTTCAAAGCGTTCGAATTTTTATTGTCGTTGGAACAGAGTTATATGGCTCATGAAGTATTGCGCTTACCTAATTATACATACTTATCAATTGTGATACTACTTTTATCCCCAGGGACTATCAGAGGGGGGAGGGGCAGCGGGGGCAATTTGTCCTGGGCCCCCAGTGTAAGGGGGGTCCCAAATTTGGAAAATAAAAAAAAATAATTTGGAACGTTTTTTGAAATAATTAATGGTTAGAAAAAAATTTCTGAAACATAAATTTCGCAGATATTGGCACCAAAAAAGGGTTTTACCAATGTAATTTAACAAGAAGTTGTCTGGAAAAAATTTTTGGCCTTAACTTACTGATTTTATCCGAAAAAAATTTTTAACCTTTAAATTAACTGATGTTAGTCCGGAAAATGTTTTGAACATTTAACTTAAATGATGCTAGTACGGAAAGATTTTTTTGACCTTTTTTAATCCGGAAAAAAATTTACCCCCCTACCTTCGCCAACATTTTTTGGAAAAAATAAGGGCACCGAAAAAATTTTTGCCCCGGGCCCCCGAATTTCTCTGATAGGCCCTGTTTATCCTAACCCACATTGTCTATTTCTCGGTTGGAAGCGATATCGTAGCAGCAGGAGAAAACCCACGACTTCGACACAGCGTTGAACGACTCTCTCCTCATGATTCACATGAGGCTCATAATCTTATAGTTGAAAGGCGCTTGCTCTGACGACGGCAGGATACGGTAACGGTATATAGGAGTTGTCGATGTCAAAATCTGAACATCCCTATGCGCATTTATTGGTAGCAATTCTCCTGGAATTTTTAATAATAAATTTCCAAGAGTTTGGTTCATCTTTTCCTCCTTCCAACAGGGCGTCTCTCAAGTTTGTGGGCGAAACTTTCTCGGCATATCGGACAGCAAGTTCTGGATAAAAGGGGAGAAGAAAAAACACATTTTATGTAGAAACCCCAATATAAATTTCTTTATTTTGATAAATTTCTGATGGTCTGAAAATTATGAAAGATATGTCATGCATGTATTGTATTCGAGTTCTTGCACTAGCATATATTCACCTCCTTTCGCTATACTTGTTGCAAACAATCCCAAAGAATATTATGAGTATAATGGGGCCAGAGTGCTCAAACGACAACAAAGGGAAGTAAGCTTTGCATTATATATTGCTAATAGACACCCACTGAACAACTCCGCAGAGTGCTCAACAACACCGAGGTGAAGGAGCGTAATAGTACAATCTGCAGACATGCAATATGCATGTTTCGGCGTTCAACGCCTCGTCAGTGCAGCTTGGTACACGTCTAGATACATGATACATTCGTATTTCAGTATAAATTAACATGTGCGTGCTCTCACCAAGCGCATGGTACAACACGAAGGTGTCGACACATACATACATATACACATGTATACATATATATATATATATATATATATATATATATATATATATATATATATATATATATATATATATATATATATATATATATATATATATTAAGATTTTGGTTTACGAAACTATAAACTATAAAACTATATATATATATATATATATATATATATATATATATATATATATATATATATATATATATATATATATATATATATATATATATATATACATACTGTATTACGGTTGAATATTTTGTGTAGTGGGTGATCTGCGTGGAATTCCCGTAATACAGTCAGCTACAGTTGTATATGCCAAACATTAGGCAGACTAGATACGCGATGCATTCGTATTTATATCATTGCAAGGCATGTGGTACAACACGACGACATGAACGCATCCACACATGCGCAGAGTGTAATGGGGTGCCAATTGCCAAAGACTTGTTAATGTTGTAGTATCAGAGTACTCAGACAACCAGAGTGCTCAAACAACCACAAAGAAAGTGATCTTTGCATTGTATCACTAATAGACACCCATTAACAACTCCGCAGAGTGCTCAACAACACGGAAGTGAAGCAGCGTAATAGTACAATCTGCAGACATGCATGTTTCGGCGTTCTGCGCCTCGTCAGTGCACCTTGGTAGAAATCTAGATACTCCATGTATTCGTACTTATACCGCATGGGCTTGGAATGCTTAAGGTAATCAGATGACTAAACTTCAGTCCACTTGAGTTTGGTGGTAAACAGCACTACTTTCTAATATACCGGGTACCTCCATTGATTGGAGAAAAGTGTCGTGTGGAATTTACGAATGCAAATATTTTAAACAATAAATGGACTTACATTCCGTTCCGAATCATCCGATTAGCGCATTCTTTGTGAACCTTGTGGGAACATGGTAGAATTTGGCAGCCTGTAAATGCGTCCTGAAGAAATTCAAAACAAATTAGAATGCATTTCCCAAGGACACTCAAGGGACTACTGGTTTAAACTGACCTAACAAGTTACCATTAACAAGTCTTTTCGAGCGAGGACAAATCGTCTAGAAGTTAGCGAATAGGAACGAGAGACTTTAAAATGTCGAAGTTCTTGTAAATATATTTACATGCATGAGTTTGATCCTGTAATCCTTCAAGTATCCGAATTAGGTATTCAAGTATTAGATTATGCTTTCACCTCCAAACAGATGCCACATTCATCATGGGCTGAATCAGGACGACATTTATGATTTCCACGAAGTTGAACATCAAGACAAATACCGCATACATCACAATGAAACGAGCGATCTCCATGAATCCTAGAAATTAAACGTACTGTATCTCAATCAATCTGATAAGATAAAGGCTGTATAGTTGAAATAATCGAAAATTTCCCTAACGATGTTTAATTTTATGTCAGACAAATTCTCACCTGCAAATGCCACATTTATCGCAATGATAGGGGTGATCATCATTTCCAGTAAGATGTTTGCACAGTCCACAGTAGAAATTAGCGAATTGAGTGTTACACGAAACACAAAATTGACCATTTTCACCAAACTATAGAAAGAAAAAAATGTAGAATAGCTATGAAATTGTCGTCTAAGAGTTTAAATTAAAATATTATTCTCCAACACTGAAATATAGTAGACCATTTTAGCTGAACGACAGAATGAAATCGAAAAATAATAGATTACTAATAAATACATATTTCTTAACAATAAAATTTACCAGATACCAGGAATTATTTTCCTAACATAGACGAATTCAATCCTAGCAACATGATTTCTCACTACTGTTTTCAGTTGAAGCAAGGAAAGAGTCTGTTATTTTTAAAATTGTCGATGCTGACATAATATCGTCTTCTTTTTTCTTTCAACCACTTTTCAATAAAAGTTAAAAATTCATGCTATTTATTGAAAAGCTTAGTTTTGAATCTAAAAAGATAAAACGTTTCAATATGGCGTAAAAACGGAAGAATTTTATACTGCATATATTTTTAGATTTTTAGGTTTTCACGTTTTCAAATAAATCTCACGGAATTTTAACGTTTCATTAAAAGTGTATTGAAAAAGAAAAGAAGGTACATTATGTCTACATCGCAATTTAAATCCTACATTTCCCTTGATTCAATGATCTCTCTGTAGAGAGCTGTACTGAAAGAATCACAAAGATGTGCAGACAACTTTAACATCTTTTAGGATACCTGTTGTTCTTTCCCGCATTCGACACATTTGACCATCGTCGTGTCACGTGACTTTAGTTTCTTCCGCCCACACGTGCTCTCGTTGTTATGACAACGGTGGCATGGCCAGTATTTGCTGCAGCAATCAAATTTCACCAAGCATCTTCTTTTGTAATGATTGCATAGCCAATTGTCTTGTATATCGCCGTTCCTCGGCCCATGAAAGTGGTCATCCCGATGGCGTTGAGAAGGACCATTGCATTGTGCAGGACGATTCTGGGCGTCATGAGATGACGGTTGCCTCGATTTTGGGCGTTTTTGAGATGAAGGCTGTCCTGAGTTTGACGTCTTCCTTCGGTTGATTTCACTTGTAGTAACTGGAGCATCATTTGAGCTTACCCTGTTCTCGTTTCCTTGGTTTCCTTGGTTAAATTAATAAATGCCATTTAATTAATATTTATTAATTTGTTGATTGTTTATTCTCTGTTCATGTTCTTTCAGGAATAGAAGAAAGGTGGGATAAAAGTGGTAATATAAATTCATTAGAATACGAGGTGGAGGTGGGCGGAGGGGGGGGGGGGGGGAGGGGCTAGCTTTCCTTCCAGTAGAAAAGAAGTTGGACAAATTAGATAATAGTCGAAAATGTGTATTCTTGATGGTAGCACATATTTCGGAAATAATGTATCAGAAAAAAGTATTGATTTGATTTAATAAAAATGTTTAAATTAAATAATGGAATAATGGAATAATTTGTTTACCAACCTCTTGTATTATTAATTGCAGGACCCTCAGGAACATCTTCTGAATTTTCATACGTTGAAAATCTATTGCCACTTACAATAGAACTGTTAGTGCTGACAACATTTGCGTGAGCATTTTCCGTGCGTTGGCGATTCCTGGCAATGGTTACGCCATTGTTCTTGACAGCTATACTAGGTCGTTCAGATACTTGAACATTGCCTATATCCCGGTTAACGGTGTTGGTTCTTAGTGGATATCTGGGTGTGTTATTATGCGGTAGAAGAACTCTAGATGAGTGCTCTCGATTTAAATTGGCCACTCGTTCGCGACTATTGTTTATCGACTTATGTTGATTGATCAACTTTCTCAACTTATCGTAGTCACCATTATAAAATTCATCAATAAGGTACACTAGATCAAATCTTGTGATTGACTCGAAGAATACACGGAGCTGACCTAAATCCGATGCATTTATAGCACCTTTCTGGTCCAATTGTAAAATTAGTTTAGCTGGACTTAGATTACTCTCGACTGAGAATTTTTCCTTTGCCCATTCTTTAAGTTTGATAATATCACTGTATAGCAACCTACCAGATATCGTTAATAATAACAGTTTGTAAGCGTTGTAGACATGGCCACTAACTGAAGAAGAAGTCTCATTTATGAGACCCAAGGACTCTGCATTACTTCTTTCGTGTACCTCGGTGGGGAATGGCGTTGAATCAGTTGAAACATCAATGCTTTCATTTAAGGCAATCGAAACATTTTTCTGTCTTACATGACTGCCTTGATTCTGACATGCACTTAACTCCACCGACTCTTCACTTGATCCTACAGATTGCTCTCCTGATGGATGCGGCAAAGATAAAGCAGGCAACGGTTTCTTTTCACCCTCAGATTGAACAATGATAGGCTGAACGTCAGAATTTCTGGTTGACCTGCAAGAGTTAAAATCAGACGAAAGATTGCCTTCCATATTATAAACTAACGATTCCGATTGTTTTGGGGGAAATAATTTCTGAAGTTTCTCGTTTCCTTTCGCTTTGTTTGTTTTGGAATCGTTCTCAATAGAAAGTCGTTCAAACTCAAGTAGTTTGTCTTCGTAATCTTTCTCCAACTTTCCATGCCTTTCTTTCAACTGCTGTAGTTTGTTTTCCAATGCTAGTTTCTCTTCGATACGTGTTCTATTCTCTATTTTAAGCCTTTCACATTCGATAATCATTTCTTTTATCAACTCATCCTTTTCGCGTAATTGCTGTTGTAGCTCGTCATTTTCCTCCCCTAGCACTTGATTGTTATTCTTAACCTTATTAATAAGCCTTTCACAATGTTCTTCAAACATCATATCTATGTGCAAAGTTTGTGTCTGAATCCAAAGGAAACTTGTTCCAACATACACTGTTCCAGTAATATGAATTTCCATGATATGATAAACCTAAATAATAGAAACACAACGGTAATTTAATACAGAAACTGCAAGATCCGTTTAAGCAGCTGCCATTCAGTACGTGAAATCATAGTGCTTATATATATACATGCACGTGAGCTTGCTCGCATCAAGCGCATCTAGCGGAAGTGTAACCTGAGTGTAACTTAACACTTGCCCGCTTGCCCGGGGCAAATGAATATCATGACGGGCATGCAAGTAAACGTTTTATCTTGCTTGCCCGATTGGGCAATATATTAACTGGTACCATTACCAGTTAATAAATTGAATAACTACCAATGTATTTCTTTGTTGGAAAACTGCGTTTATTCACTCCACTCTCCTCATACGTGTCTGAGATATCAGACACGCTTTCGCCCAATATGCCCTGTTTGCCGGAATGAAATAGATCGTTTGTAAGAACAAAAAAACTTCTAAGATTGATACCCTCTCAAGAGTGATGTAGTTATTCGACTACTTTGGACATTAATATTTGCCCAATAGATCATATAAAACAGGATCTTTTGGTTTTGAAAAAAACACACGCTGTAATATGCCGTGGCTACGAGAAGATGTATATGTCCAGTATAAGTTTGACTACGTGTGTCAAATAAGTGCATGCGATCGAGTATATGCAAATATAGCAAGCAATGAATAAAATTTACATGGAAGAGTTTATTTTAGTTCGGGGTACTTTATAACCCGTTAAGCGGCAATGCCCCAGATGCGCCATATTTTACTCTGTCCATTACACCAGACGATATTCAGTTACTCGTCGAAGGCTTAGGGAGAGTACTCCCACTCAGTGGGCTAAAATACAAATTGAGCGGGATAAAAAAGTTGAGTGTATTAAATTGTTGCGATTAAAATTAAACACCATAATGGACTGTCTTGGGTTTTTCCCAATTTGGTTTGTCTTATTGTCGGCACCGGGTTCTTGGCAGAGCAATGTGAAGAGAATTATAGAGTGCCATTTAAATACAAAATTTATTAGAAAGCAAGAAAGGGTAGACCGACAATGAAGTGCAAAAGATTAAGCCAACAAGAGACAACGAGACAAGAAAGGTAGACACATTTTTAGTAATTATAATAAATATGCGTGGTACCGGTGTTTTCCGCACATATATGCATGAGCGTATAGGTAAAAGATTTGCGGTTGCGCTGATAATGTTAATTAGGAAAGGTGTAGTTTCTTTTTAGGTGTGCACGCACGCAATTTGCACGTTATACGTAAGTTGAGCCTGCTCTTTTATTACCAAGCTATATCAAGGCAACAATAAATGGCGCTGTGTTCGTATATGCCCGTATATAAATTACTGATGCATGTGTTCGATAATTAAGCCTGATATCAACCTGGGGCCATGTTGTTCGAAAGCCGAATACCCTAACCTTATTATAAGTTATTAATAATCTAAAATTAATTCAAAGCAAACTTCCCTACAGCTTGTTTATAAATTTAGAAATATTTTTCAAAAATCTTGTCTGGATCAATAAGTTTTCTTCTCTGAAGTTCTGAGATAAACAGACGTGCAGAAATACATATTAACTAAAATAGCAGGTTAAATTTTAACGGAGAGTTAACTTAGCGCTAATCCAGGTTTGAACAACCGGTCTCTGGTTGCGGTGAACGAGTTAACTTTAATTAAATTTTTAAGATACAAAAGAACCAAATTTACGGTATATTCCATCCTTTTTCCTTCTTTGTCTATAAAATTTGGCTCACTAACCCACCTGTTTATCACTAATGTTCGCCATTATGGTGCGGCGAACTACATAGTGTTGGGCAAAAATGATAAAAAGCAACTTTTCCAACCAGCGAATCCAATTTGCCGCCAATATTAAGAGCGGAATGTATTCCAGATAATCAACATAATTCAATTGGAGAGCTGAATTGGTTGCTGGAAATTGAAACATTTTCCCCTTATTTGTTGAATTACCTAGAAAAAAGAAAGTGATTTAAACTGAGCTCCTGGCCAGTTGTGCAGATTTACAACTGCTTAGGGGGTTGGGTTCTCCTTTCGGTGACCAAGAAACTTTGACGTATACATCCTCTTAGTTTTGAGCTTTCCTATATAGTTGAGATACTGTAAGTTAATATGGGCTAACAAAAACTATCTGCCAGTGTCTCTTGTTTCATGACTTTCATCCATCACTAGTATTTCGCTCTGTCTATAACCCCAGGGGATAGCTTGTTAGTGAAAACATAAGCTGTTAATTAATGAGGGTTGTGCATGTAGTTGTTCCCAAAACTATTTTTGTGGGTTTTTTTCTATAAAAGGAAGGAGACACAGCCTTGACTACCTGGCTACAAATGACGCCCGCTGACATACTGTATCGGGATGATCATGGCATGGATCTATTGGCAACATTCGAGAATAGCGAAACTGTAAAAACCATCATTTACTTCCTACTGTACCTGCTCGACTTAGAATACCCATCCAGACTCGGCAGTCTGACATGGTAAAGGCTTTTCAAGAAATTGAACAATATTGCTACATGTGAGAACTTTTACATTTATCTATCAGTAATTACTTTAAAGAGGCTGTCAAGTCCGTTCTGCTCATGTGCGTGTTTTGATTACATTTTTTGTGATAATGTAATTAAAATTCCGATCTGTGGGTCGCCAAGTTAGCTCATTACGCATTCAGAATATATCACGAAGGAGAAATTGAACTATTGAAGCAAAAATTTAGCCCCAAAACAACAAATTTTAAATCGAAAACGCTAAGAAGCACTTCTTACAGAGGTATGGACAAAATTGGATTGAAATTTGTACACATTCAGCTCCAAAATGACAAATTCAAGATTGAAAATGTTAAGAAACACATCTTTATAATTTTCAATCTTAAATTTTCAATCTTAAATTTGTCATTTTGGAACAAAATGTGTACAAATTTCAATCAAATTTTGTCCATACCTCTGTAAGAAGTGGTTCTTAGCGTTTTCGATCTAAACTTTGTTGTTTTGGGGCTAAATTTTTGCTTCAGTAGTTCAATTTCTCCTTGATGAGCTAACTTGGAGACCCACAGATCGGATTTTAATTAAATTATCACAAAAAATGTAACAGAACACGCGGACTTGACAGCCTCTTTAATAACCTATTCATGTATAGCTGGTAAATATATTATTTTAATTAAACGTTCTTAATTGTTTTTATATTGTAGGATGACAAGTGACGACAGCAAAAAATCATGCCAAGATTATTATTCTAGTTTCATATTGTCATTCAAGAAAAATATTCTTAAAAGCCATGCACACCGGATCGAACTAGAATAATTTTCTTGGTAGGATTTCAATTCAAGATAATTTTTCTAATTTTGTCCCATGGGTAAGTAAAATTTTCTTATTAAGATTATTTTTCTTATTTCAAGAATACGTTCTAGCAAAATTTTCTAATTACTAGAAAATAATTCTTAAGAAAATTTTGCTATAGAACGTTTTCTTGAAATAAGCCAAATATTCTTGATAAGAAAATTTTACTTACCCACGGGACAAAATTAGAAAAAAATTCTTACCAAGAATTTTGTTCTAACCAAGATTAATTTTCTTATTTTAAGAAAAATTTTCTTGAAATCTGATTCTTACCTAGAATATTTTACTTACCCATGGGACAAGTAAAATTTTCTTAAAACATTAAGTAATTTTGTGCTTAAAATAAGTAATTTTTCTTAAAACAAGAAATTGATTTTTTGGACACGACCAGTCAATCATGCACTTTATATCAAATTTACCTTTCTTCTTTCGTTTATCGTGCACGTACTCCATTGTGAATTGAGCTGAAAATATATATAATGAGAGTTTAGAAATGAATTCGAAATTTACAATTTATTAGCAAAGTGACTGCGCGCAAATTCATTGCGCGAATTAAGCCCCATGCCAGGGTACCAACGTTCGTCTACTGGTCACGAGAGCAATAAAGAATACAAACGTACAATGCAGTGTGGCATATACAAGTTCGTGCATCAGTGGTAGAACAACTGAAATTAAAACCTTACTTCAGGGGAGTATTGAGAGTCAAAACACGACGAAATCCCAGCATAAGCAAACAAGGGATTTGCCATATATATGAAGTTGGGCAAAGATATAAATAGATAGCCCAGGGGAAGCTGACAGCGAAAAGTTCCTAACAATTATAGGCGACTTGAGAGGAGGACGATTGTTTTAAAATCAGTGAGTTAATAAGACTTGTCACAAGTATAGCTATGATTCATCAAGAATTCGACAAATTCAGTTGGCTAATTTTATTCGGACAAGATCAAATGATTTTAATATCGTTCTATTTTTTTTTAGTCGCCCTATTGGTTCCGAGTGCGACGTGTTCCAATTTTGAAGTCACTGACTTATCTCGACCAATCAAAATTTATGCTAGCGCTGGGACAACCTCGTTCCCAGGGTATTTGCTCTTGGGAAGCAAAGCATGACGAGCCGCACGTTTTGAAAACCAGCGAGATTTGCAAACTGAGTTTGCATTTTTCAGGAAGCGGGTGCAGCTTACCCACCAACAATTAACGCTATGCGATGTCATCAATCCAGGAGAAATTGCTCAAACACAGTGTGAGATCAAACATGTAATAAGTTTAATTTCAGTTCGAATATTAACCTACATATGTCATATGATATTTTAGGTACAGTTTCGTTCAAATAAATGGCTTGATTGTTGACAGTTGACTACAGGATACCGCTAGATACCGCTCCAGGTGTAGCTAATTCACAATGCTATTTTGGCTTAGATGCGCCAAAAGATGCTTCTGGTTTAGATGCGCAATGCGTTCTTTATAGGTATATGGTATAAATGTCTCCTTACTAGTTTGTTTTCTCTTACGGATTGCAATAGGCCTACATTGGAAAAAGGTCGCGCAAGGAGCGGAAAATAGATTATATAATTATACAAGATAATTTATTTTGAAAGGCTATTTATTTGCGTTACGTATTTTGCTCCATAATTTTCAAGGCATAATTGTAATACAGACTCTCAATAGCTTCCACTGGTTAAGAAAAATGAAGCGTCTTCACATTAGAAGGACTCTTAAAAGGAGCAAAGGCTGTATTTTGTGTTGCGCGCGCCGTGATTTATAGTGCAACATACTAATATTTAGTGTATGCAAGGAATAACAATCCTGGTCCACGTCAAGCGGTCTCGTGTTTAACGAAGGAAAATGCAAAAGTATTAGCATTACCAGACGTAGTCAACCAATCCATCATCTATATAGCATCAAAGGCAAAGAACTTGCACTTATACCAGCAGAGAACGATCTGGAAATTTGGATTGCGAGCGATCTAACCTGGTCTAAACACATTTTAGACCGGTGTACCCGGGCCAACAAACTCCTTGGATTTGTAAAGCGATGTTCTGGGGAAATAAGCGACGCGAGGACCCGCCGGACTCTGTATCTGTCTTTGGTTCGGTCGGTTTTTGGTTACTCGAGCCAGGTTTGGTCGCCTCAAACCGTGACCCTCATCCAACGTATGGAACGGGTCCAAAGAAGAGCAACGAAGTACATTTTAAACCTTCCGTACTTGTGCAGTGAGACTTATCGGGAACGACTTGCCAGTTTGGGCCTCTTACCGCTATCTTACTGGCATGAATACTTGGATCTCGTGTTCTTTTTCAAAGCGGTGAACGGCTTGGTCGACGTGTCCCATGACGTCCTCCCCGAAGTCATGTCCCAAACCAGAACGACCAGATCCTCCAGTGGCAACCAAATCTCCTTCCGTCCGGCCAAATGCAAAACCTCTACCTACCAACGCTCCTTCTTTATTCGTGCATCCAGAACCTGGAACTCTTTACCAACTACACTAAGATCTCCTGACATTAATATTAGGCAATTCAAAACCGATTTACAAACTTACTACCTGACAGCTCTGAGAGAATGCTTCGACGAAGAAGATCCGAGGACATGGAAGACTATATGTCTGAAGTGTAACACTAGTCGTTACTTACGTTCTGAACTAACTTGTTGTTTTTAGTCTCCTGTCCATGTACTGTATGTTAGATATTCTGTACTGTATGTGTATTTTTGTATAGGGCCCACAGTAATTGGTTTACACTGTTGTGGTGTCCCTGCCAATCTTGTCCATGTTTATTGTCTAGATGTCTATTTGCTGTTTTGTTAAGTGTTTTTGGCAAAGTTTAATAAATAAATAAATAAATAAATAAATAAATAAATAACACAGACTCCTATTTAGCTTCCACTGGTTAAGAAAAGATGGAGCATCTTCATAACCTGCCAGCAAAAGATGGCACATCTTTCTGGCACAGGAGTTTCCACTAAAAGGACTCTTAATTATTCCGGCAGAGGCAGAGGCAAAGCCAAAGGCAATATTTTGCGTTGCGCCGTGTTTTATAGTATAATATACTGTATACCAACCATTGAACTAAAATATATGGAACGCTACCTTAACTGAACATGCCCAGACTTGCCTGAAGCCAAATTTTACCTCCAGACACGCGTGTCTGGAGGTAAAATTCACGCGCGTTGTCGCATTTCCTGCGTGGCGCCGAAGAACAGCGACAGCCAACCAACATGCATTTATAGCAACATGTGATTGAAAAGGTTTTGATTTTTGAAAAGGAAGGCACTTCTCTTGTTATGGAGCTAATCGGTTAAATTGTCATTCAATACAGCATGAATCATAACTTTTCATACGTGTATTCGATCGGTAAATCGGGGAAATGAAACATTTTTTCGTTCAAATTGAATGTGTACACAAACGACATGGATTCAGAGATTCAGAGTGGCATTGTAAAGTTGTAAACACGTAAGTGCCTTTACTAAATTTATTAAATATGCATGAAGCTCAATCGCATCTGCAACAGAGTAACTGAAATTGTATGTGATTTGAGGACAGTTTGTTTGCCAGGTTCAATCCTTCTTGTTCTTGAATATTCTGAAGCTCTTCGATATGTTTCCATCTTATGATGTTGCCATCTCCATCAATGGGCCATTCCATTTATTAAATATAGCCGGGCACCCCCCTATTGAGGGGTCCCTTCCAAATCCCCTTAGGATATAAACATTTTAGAACCCCCTTGGATGTGATTTTTGGAAGTTACCCCATGGATATCTTGATACCCCCTTTAGGATATCGTTTTTGCCCCCTTGGATATCACTAAAACACCTAATTTTTGCTATTTTTTGGAAACATTTTAGGTAAAAACCCCCTCCCCCATAGGATATCCAGACCCCTCAATAGGGGGGTGCCTATATTAAATGGAATGGCCCATTATAAAGGATCCCATGGACAGGGTCGAGTATCACAAAAACATCTTTGGTTGTTGGATTCTTAAAAGTTACCAGAAAATTTGCAACCCAGTGTTTTGAATGTACTAATGTTAACATCTGTGCCATCAGCTGTTACTGACCACATTTTTAGATTAGCATTTGCAACTTTTTCAAGACACTTTTTACCAGTGTGGCTTAGTCCTTTGCATTCATTTTATCAGCCAAGAGGTATCCCACTGAACATTTACAATGCAGGACTTCTGGTGCCTACCAGAAGAAAAACCAAAGCTTCTGTGGCCAATTTTTCTAAATGTCCATTAGGAATCTCATTTCCAAAGTCTACAAATCCGTAGGAGTCTTTTTCTGGATTCCAAATGGTTTGTTTTCGGATAGACATTGCGTCTATTACCAAACAGTAATCTTTGTCAGTATTTGATTGGGCTCGGCTCGGCTGATAATGCTTACCTCAACCTTCTGAGAAAGGGATGAGAATGCCTCATCAATAAAGCCTGGATGTAATTTTGTGTAATTCATCACTTGAGGCACATCTTGGTCTTTTTTTCTGAAATTGAAGGATCATTTTCATGTGCTGGACATGGTCTCACGGTCTGTTCTTCTGTTTAATTCCTCGTCATGTGCTGTTAATGTTGGTGGGTCAGAATGTACAGGTGAACCAGATGGAAAAGCGTATTTTTTTAGTCGACATGTGTTGTTGGATGAAGGAGGCAAGATGTAATCAGTTGATTGGAATTGCTTGCTGCCTATACGACTGTCCTGGTTGACTTGCCATGGCTTTTTATTTACTTTTTTGAACATAATTCTCCCAACATATTTGTAAAGCATTATTTTTCAAAGGAAATCCATAACAATAATAATAATTTTTATGTAAATTCAGCTTAATTATCACCCTTCTATCTGTCTGCTTGTCTTATTTATTCTTGTGTTTGTTTTTTTTGTTGTAGGTGATGTACACATGTCAAAAGTCAAAATGTGTAAAATAGGCTTGTTTTTGTTATATTTTCTTTGAAGTATCTAATATCACAGGTTTATGTGTTTTTTTTGGGTTTTTTTTTCTGTGTTGGTGTTGTGTACTCAGGTGAATATGATATTTGTGATGTTACTCTGAGTGTATATCCACACCGGGCGAGCTTGAAAAATATGCCCGGCCACAGAGGGATTTGAACCTACGACCTTTGGAATACTAGCCCAATGCTCTTCCAACTGAGCTACGCGGTCAGGAGGTTCGAGTAAGTGATATTTAGGAACTGAATCTAGTTCCTTCGATACCAATGTATTCTAGTAATATGATTTTTTTTTGGCTAGTATTCCAAAGGTCGTAGGTTCGAATCCCACCATGGCCGGGCATATTTTTCAAGCTCGCCCGGTGTGGATATACACTCAGAGTAACATCACAAATATCAGGTTTATGTTTGTTTTTTTTGTGTATAATTAAGCCCAAACTAAGAAATATTGTTGCAGAAACATTAGTGATTCTCAATGTTTCCTCAAATGTTTTCCCATTTGCCCACCTGTGGAAACATTGTTGCAGAAACAAATTTTGCTTCTTGGGAAACAAGAATGTTTCCTACCAAGTTCAGACTAAGATTATAGTTGCGGAAACATTGTTTCTCCGTTTGCCCACCTTGGCCGGCTTGGGAACATTGGCAGGAAACAATGTGGATTTTTAGTAAAGTAAACAAAGGATAAATAAATACCTGTGAAATGTGAATTTTTAGTAAAGTAAACAAGAAATAAATAAATACCTGTGAAATGTGAATTTTTAGTGAAGTAAAATGAATAAATAAATACTTATAATAATAAATAAATAATAATATACTATCTATTTCTTCTTATTTCTCATTCATGGCTCATAAGGGTTGTTATCGTCATGTTTAAAGGTCGGTCAAAAGTACATTATGAAAGATTTTTACTTTTCCACACTCAGGGACAAAACTAGGTTTAACTTTGCATTCTGCTCACCTGGCATTTCGAAAAACAAAACAAATAACGTAAGTGTAAATTCTAAATAAAAACTAGGCATAGTTTTCATGAATTTCATTAAAAAAGACAAAGTTTATTCAATAAAAAACATCTTTCGGCAGCGACATGATTGCATTTTCAAGGATATTTTTTAAAAAAATTTATAAAATCAAATTTAAATGCTTGTGTTTTGGCCGCGCGTATTTATCGCGAGGAAAGACTTGGTTCTAACCGGAAATCGCGGCTTCAAACTTCTGGCTGCAGGTAGCGTTCCATATATTTTAGTTCAATGATATCAACTGTATACAAGGAATAACACAGACTCCTATTTAGCTTCCACTGGTTAAGAAAAGATGGAGCATCTTCATAACCTGCCAGCAAAAGATGGCACATCTTTCTAGCACAGGAGTTTCCACTAAAAGGACTCTTAATTATTTCAGCAAAGGCAAAGCCAACTAGGCTATATTTTGCGTTGCGCCGTGTTTTATAGTATATGTACTGTATACAAGGAATAACACAGACTCTTATTTAGCTTCCACTGGTTAAGAAAAGATGGAGCATCTTCATAACCTGCCAGCAAAAGATGGCACATATTTCTGGCACAGGAGTTTCCACTAAAAGGACTCTTAATTATTCCGGCAGAGGCAAAGGCAAAGGCTATATATTTTGCGTTGCGCCGTGTTTTATAGTATATGTACTAGTGTATACAAGGAACAACACAGACTCTTATTTAGCTTCCACTGGTTAAGAAAAGATGGAGCATCTTCATAACCTGCCAGCAAAAGATGGCACATCTTCCTGGCACAGGAGTTTCCACTAAAAGGACTCTTAATTATTCCTGCTGAGGCAAAGGCTATATTTTGCGTTGCGCCGTGATTTATAGTGGGATATGTACTGCATGCAGGGAAAAATACAGACTCCTATTTATAGCTTTCACTGCTTAAGTAAAGATGGAACATCTTCATAACCTGTTTTTAAGTTTAGATATAATGAGAACCATATTGGTGTCCTAGTAATAATATTATGCCTCAATAATCCCTAATGTTAGATCAAAAAGTGCTGTGTGAAATATGATAGTGTGATGGCCTCGTGTTGTTGGCACAATGTATGCCTGTGAAAATTATGTTGTATTTGATGAAACTGAGGATAAAAAAACGACTTGTATTTGTATAAATGTGAACCTGAGAAATATAAATAGCCTGCAGGTGTAGATTTATGAAACACAAAACTGGAGATGCATGCATGTGTAAAATTGTAAAGGTAAAATATATCCTGTGGTGTAAAATGTATATTTGATCAGACCCAAAGAGTATGATCACGCTGTACTAAAAAGCTTGTATGGAGGCATGTAAAATATATAAAGCGAGAGAAAGAGTTAGTCATGAGTGTAAAATTCAATATCCCTGTACGCGGCGTTTCGTCCTTCATGGTCTCATGGACTCGTCAGAAGGGAGTTGGGGTTGGCACATGTGTAAGAAGGATAGAATACAGAAACCGATTTGGATTACAGAGTCAATAAACATAAAAATAGCAATATATGTGTATGACTATTGTAAAATAAATGTAAAGTAAAAAGTGTCTTACCAAATTCGCTGATATTTTTGTCAACCAACACGTTGGGCCATGGTTGTTAATTACTAAGGAATGTGGTATAACTATAGCCTTTATATAGAGCGTCTTTCGTTACGACAGATAAAGGCATACCGGTTTTTTGGAGTATGAAGCTTGTCTGAGTAAACGCGTTTGTACGCCATGATCGCTTGACATGCTGTTCACTTCAGACCATGGCCAGGCTTCAGACATTTGGTGATTTGGCGCAATTGAATTTGGCGCCCAAAATTTTGTAAACTTATATTCTGAAGTT
>CACRXK020009776.1:5757-16487 GCA_902702795.2 Paramuricea clavata
TAAGCTCGCTAGACCGTCGAATGCGATATTTCGACATCAGCTACACAGACAAGAGTGTGACAGTCGAACAAGTGGAAGCGGCTGTGGCTAAAGAGATCGATGGCCCTGGTAAGCTCCTGGGTTACAGAGCCATGCAAAAGAAACTGCGACAAGAACATGAGCTTAACGTTCCCCGTGACTTAGTTTACGCTGTCATGCACGAAGTTTATCCGGAAGGATTAGAGACAAGAGGTGGCGTTGGAAATGCTAGGCAAAAGAAAAAAGGAAAATATACCACCAAAGGCCCTAATTTTGTTCATTCATTAGATGGACACGATAAGTTAATGGGCCACCAAAACAGTACCTTTCCACTTGCAATATATGAGTGCATAGACACAGCAAGTCGCAAAAATTTTATGGCTAAAAATTTGGGTAAGCAACTCAAATCCTAAACAAATTGGAAGTTGATATTTAGAATACTTGTATGAAACAAGAGTAATGCCATGGTATTCGAGGCTTGGTAAAGGAACAGAAACAGGCACAATGGCTACAATGCATGCCTACTTGCACCAGTTGCTTGGCAGTGATGATCCGTCTAATACCATCATATATGGTTCATCAACGTCAAATCAGGTAAACTTATAAATAAAGTGCGCAGTAAAGTGCTAAATAACCTAATATTAGGGAGTGGTCATTATTCACGGGCAAATGGGAAAATAAGGATTGAAAGCTTGACCCCCTCCAAACTGAAGGCAAACTTTTTGTATTGTTTTGTATTTTTCCACCCCTAGGACTGAAATGTGAGCATTTTCTAAACATATTTTTGGATATACAGTGTTACATTGTGCTTTGATAGACCGAATCTGATCAGTTAAGTACTTGCATGGTATGTTTATGTAAATACCACAACTGGGTCATTCAGGGAGTAGGAAGCTTGTTAAACTTAGTGGCCCCGACTCCTTTTTCAGGGTCTTCTTTACCTCTTTGGCATTATGATTTGTGATTATAGAAATCAGAAAACAGAAATGATTTGCGATTATAGAAATCAGTACTCTTAAGACATGGTATCCAAGTTCAAAACTCTTTTTTGACCCCCCTTTCTCTAGGTTAAAACTTTGTTTACCCCCTATGTATAAGGGTAAAACTTCGTTTGCCCTCCCATTTATCCCCCCATAAATAATGACCACTCCCTAAGTGTAAATATTTTATTCACCTTTTAAAAAGTCTTTGTGCATCGTTCCTCTTTATAAATAGGTATCAAAAGATTGATAACACGTCAAACTGCAGTGTTCAGTTTCTCTGTATAATACCAGATAATTTTAATTGCAAGGATGTGATGCTTGGGCGTGTTTCTTGTTACTATATAATTTGTAATATATCCATAATATTATATACATTACTTTCGTGCATTGTATTAAATTCAATGCAGTTTGGCATCATTCTGGAAATGCAATGCTGCAGCATGAAGTACAAACTCAAAATTTAAAAATGCTCCTTCAAAATATTACAAACACATTCACATTTAAATTAAAATTATTATTTAACCTTAAATGAGATGAACCTTATAAGAACAATATCCATATAACTGACAGCACCCCTAGGAATGAATATTTTCAAATTCATTATTTCTAGATCGAAAGATGGTGGAGGGAACTCCACGAAAGAATGGAGAAATATTTCAAAGAGCACCTAAGAAGGCTGAAAGATCATCATCATTACAATCCACATGATGAAACTGATAGGTAAAGCTTTCATTATTCTGTGAGTGACTTTGTTGCACGAGAATGGTTTAATAAAAGCAAGTGCTCAACTTCTTATTATATAGATCATTGCTTGCATTCATATTTATTCCGATGATGCAGACTGAGTTGGCCAAATTTAAAAATATGATATGGAACAGCCATAGAATTCGAGAGCAAAAGGTGACTGACCTTCCAGCTGGTGTTCCTAACCACATTTATGGATTTCCTAATAATTACCAGTTGGAAGATTGTGGTGTGTTTTTTACTTTTTTTTACTCCACTTATCAGAGCATTCAGTATTCAGAATTATCATTTTTATTTAACCCATTGAGCCGCAATGCGCCCCAATGCACCCTACTTTTTCCTTTTTACTTGTCTAACACCAGAAGATTTTGCTCATCAATGGACCAAAAATGTCTCTAGTTAACCCATTGAGCTACAATGCACCCTAATTATATTTTTACTTGTCTAACGCCAGACGATTTTACTCGTCAATGGGGAAACTCTGTAGCTTAATGGATTAAGTAGCCGGAAAGATTTAACTGTATATTTAATTTTACATTATTTACATCTTTAATTTGGCTTGTAATTCCATTTGGTCATTCAAGAAAACATCCATACCTCCCACATTGAGGCATTTGGAAGTTAAGCCACATGCCACCTCTTTGGATATCCTAATTCAAAAATTTCCTCCTGGGGGGCAGGGTGGATCTTTTCTTGAACAACCCATTTAGATTCATCTTTTATCCTTAATTAAGGTTTTCACATCACAGAGGGGCAGTTGCAGGAAGTTGCAGAACAATGAGGAGTACTTGAACTGGATGATGACTTCTTGTCTCCTGAATTTCGAGCTGCATGTTTGCAAATTATCCCATATCCAGAATTGGTGGAGCCATCTGAGTTCTCAGATGCCTTTGTTTATCTTAAAACAAACATTCAAACGCCTAATTCTGAATAAACTTTGAATTTCATTACCAGTACTACTGCACAACTTTTTTATGAATAGGTATTTTTCCATGCATGTTCCACTACTCCCTGAGGGTAGGCAGACCCACTATAGGATTGACCTTTCAAAATGTTTCTTCTCAATATATATTAAAAATTACTGTCTGTGTAGACACGTGCCTTGTTAATTTTTTGTCAATTGCCCCCCAGTCAGCAAACAATTTCTGGATGTCTAAAACACCCACGGTTGTCTGCTCACCTGGGGGTGGAAATAAATGAAAGTTGATGTTAATGATAATATATAATCAATCCACATGTTAAGGATTGATATGCTGCTGCCGATAACCTGTCTCATTACAAAATTTCATGCATACCCATTGATTCCATGCCACACTCTTGACAAGAAAACTTTGACCAGTCTGTATGTAGCGTGCTCGAAATTCTGGGCCAGGCTAGTGTCATAGTATGTGTGATGTGCTGTTTATTCAGTTGTCAAATCAGCCTGGGTTCTTTGTTTCGGCTAGCCAGACTATCGTACAAACATATATGAAATTTGCATCGGGAAAGTGAAATAGCAGCCTGGGAACCTAAGGCTGCCTTATCTCCATATACCCCCTAAAGCTCCAATAAACAAATGGAAATTGAAAAAATACTTTATTAAAACTGGAAGTTACATAGGGTTATGACACTGGGTTATTCAAGAAAAGATCCACACTTCCCGTGACAGGAAATCTGTACGATATAAACCTGAATAGTAATTGTACTATCCCATTTCCTCCATGAGAGTGGTGTGGATGTTCTCTCAAGTAACTTATTCCAGGGCCGTAGCTAGCCGTGATAATTGGGGGGGGGGGGTATATATTCATGTTCACATACTGTAAAAACAATTGCTTTCAAAGGAAATCCTTCGGGCAAAACACAAATATATGAATATGCACCCCCCCCCGCCCCAATTATCAGTCTAGCTACAGCTCTGACTTACCTACCACACTGCATAGTACCTGCACTACTTAATACATTAGATAGCATCTGCAATTGCATCTTACTGACAATGGTATAATATATATGTATGTTCCAACTGCCTAAAATGCACCAACAAAACAACACTTTAACAGTATAGGCCGTCTAACAATATAGGCCGTCTAACAATATAACCCGTCTAACAATATAGCCCGTCTAACAATATAGTCCGTCTAACAATATAGGCCGTCTAACAATATAGGCTGTCTAACAATATAGGCCGTCTAACAATATACGCCGTCCAACAATATAGGCCGTCTAACAATAAGCAAAACGTTACTGTAATTAAATTGAATGTTCAGACCAAATTTCATGATTTTGCAGTTGTGGAGCTTAGTTAAACTTAAAGTGGAAGTCAAGTCCATTCTGCGCATCGGTTCTGCTCATAACAATGTGAGGACCTCTAATGTGAACATTGCCCAAATTTCGAATGTCTCGAATTTTTCTGAACATAAACTCTATTTAACATTCATTTAGAAGTATAGCGAACCAAAATAGTGTTAGATATTCAGACAGTACATCATATTTAAAAAAATACAGCAGTTCAAAATGTAAATAAACCGTTTGTTTACATTACGGACTTGACCTCCACTTTAAATTTCCAAACAAAGTTTACAGTTTCTGTAGCTCTAACAACTCACAGTATTTGTTGCAAGCATGAAAGGCAATGAATGTATCAATTGCCATTTTGGAAAGATTTCCTGCACAAAACAATATCTCACCATCATCTAGTAATTCCAAAGAAGCGACTTCAGGATCATACAGATTGGCACCGCTGCCCTGAATGTCCAGGAGAATAAGTTTTTTATCCGATTTCACAAAGGAAAAATGCGCAAGACACTCTGCTTTTTGGCTATACTCATCGTTCGGTTCAGTGCAAAGTTCACCCGTGTTGTTTATATACTTAACGAACTCACCAGTTATAAATTCTTCGACCGTGATAAATTCATTATCAATTTTCCCCATGAAAATCTCTGTGTAACGGAAAAATTCACTGAAGATCTCTTGATTTTAGATTTTCTTTACTGCAACAGATAAATTAGCAGCCATACTAGCAGCAAGATGGTGCATTTGGACCACTTTTTTTGTGTGACTCTCTGCCGTTTCCCCCATATCGTTAATTGTTTTAAAAGTTTGTGGCAAGTATTTCTTTATAACCCAGGTCTTGCTTGCGAATTTTTGGTGTACTGACGTGGCCTTGTATGCGTCGCGAAAGCCTCCAGAAGCGAACGGTTTCTTAGACACCGAGAACTCAACTCGATCGGATTGTTTCGACCACGACATCGACTGAAGGTCAAAGGTGAAAAGGTCGACTGTTGTTGTTGTTGTTGTTGTTGTTGTTGTTGTTGTTTCTGTTGTTTCCTAAATCTTTTTCCCTAACTTCAGCATTTCGGAAATCGAAAGACTTTTCGGGTACTGCTTTTTCGGTTCCTCTACACAGCCTCCTTTCGACGGTGAACCACCAAACGAATTTGGTGGGTTTTTTAATACGCTTTGGCTGAGAGCCAGACATATCTTGCATTGTCTCAAGTTCGGTGTCAATGCTTTCTATAAAACGAACATGAATAACTTTCGTATTGGGGAGTTGCTCCAACGTTCTGCAAGACGGCCCTTGATCTCCAGCAACTACATCGCACACTAAGCCACTCTGAGTAACAGACGAAAAGTGTTTCTCACACGCAGACTTGATGTTGTTGATCGTCATTTCTTCGTATGGGAACGATACGAATTCTCTCGAACCTACCGTCGAATACTTCTGCGCTTTGCCGGACACCGATGAGCTAAGTCGCTGTACGACAAGTTCACCCGAATTCAGAACACATTTTTCTTTCTTTTGCCTTTCGTGAGTCGTTTTTCTTTCATATTTTGCTTGAAGTTTTTCCATGCTTGGTTGCTCATTGTTGCAATCTTAAAATATACTTCACAGCCGCACGTGTTTCGCGCAAAGCATTATGGTATACTGTGACAACGATAGGCTGGCCTGAAATTCATTTTACTTTGATTTTTGTTCTAAATTGAAATTACTTTCAATTTAGTTTTGTTTTAAAATCAATTATAGTATTTTTATTTAATTTTATTTATTATTGTGTTTTAATTCAATCTTGTTTTAATTTTGTATTAATTTAATTTTAATTTAATTTTATATTGTTTATTTTTGCAAGAAAATTTGAATGACAACGATAGGCCACCATACATGTACATGTTAATAAAAAATATTACAAACTAATATTCTTTGTGATTTATTTCCGAAAATATATGAACAATTTACATGTGGGCACAAAATTTACATGTATAGGCCACCAAAACGGCTTAATTTCCATATTAACAATCCTCAATTTTAAATTTAGCAATTTCTACTCCTAATCAATTTCTAGTCATTGGATCCCTAACCTACACCTAATCTAAACCATAATCTAAATCATAATCCAAACCCTAAACCAAATCCTCGTCCTAATCCGAATTCCAACCCTAATCATTGAGGGATGTTAATATGCAAAGTCCCACCGAAAAATAGAAGCTAAACCTTCCAAGACTGATCCAAAAAAAAACCTGATTTAAGACTACATTTTGATAAAAAATCAAAAGAAAGCGAGCGATCTGGGAGAATCTCTAATAAGAGAATAAAGATTTTCTGCTGAGTTGTGTGTTACCCCCATTGCAGGCACAAAAATCCGAATTTTGGTTTTTGATGACCATATTTGGCGTACAGCTACTACAGGATTTCCCATTGTTAAAATTAACGCCAACAAACAATTCGATGGGGTTTATCATTCTAAAACAAGTGTACGAGATTTTTAGGATTTTGAGAATCTTTTGGGATGTCTCATGGATTTTTTTTTTAATTTTGTTTTGGCATTTGTCAGGAATGTAAAGATATTTTAGGATTTGTTGGGATTGTTGGAGAATTTCAGGATTTTTTTCGAATTTTTAGGGACTTCATACGGATTTTTTTCTGTGTGATTTAGGAATTTATTTCAAAGGTGTGCAAGATTTTTAGTAGGACATAAACGGTCACACACAACCACAAACAGTCATCCACGGTCACATACGGTTACACATGTACCCAAACTGTTACACACGGTCATAAACGGTCAGACATGGTCACTTATGGTCACAAACTGTCACACACTGTCTCACATGGTCATAAGCGGTCAGACACGGTCACACACACAATCACAAACGGTCACAAATGCTCCCAAACGGTCAGACACGGTAAATCATGGTCACAAACGGTCAGACACTGTCTCACGCGGTCACGAGTGGTAAGATACAATAACAAACGGCAACACACAGTTACAAACAGTCACACATGGTTACAAACAGTCACACATGGTCGCTAATAGACCTTTCCCCTTTTAAGTGAAATTTTGATCTAGACAAGCCTGGACAAAAATTTCATCACAGCTTGAAAGAGCATCACAAAATTAGTAATATTCCGAAGTTTCGTTGCAAAATGTTGTAAAATGCGGATAATATAGCCTTGCGAAGTTTGCCGTTTTTCAGTCATTTTGATTACAAATGGGAAATTGATAATCAGTTTGATCATCTGATTATCAATTTCCCGTTTGTAATACTAAATGACTGAAAAGCTGCAAACTTCGCAAGGGTATATTATCCGCATTTTACAACATTTTGCAACGAAACGTCGGAATATTACTAATTTTGTGATGCTCTTTTAAGCTGTGATGAAATTTTTGTCCAGACGTGTCTAAATCAAAATTTCACTTAAAAGGGGAAAGATCTATTGATGACGTAAGGCGTGATATCGCAATTAATTTCATGCTCACGTGCCACAAACTAAGCTTCCTGATTGGACAATTCGAAGTTGAGGTATAATATTTTCCACTAGCTAATTATGTTATACACCGGCTTTCATGAAATATTCCCATAATTTCTGTCCACATTGACGAAGATTAATATTGACGGTTAAACTGCTGGATATTTAGCGTTAAAGTTTGGATAATTTATAGATAATTTGCGTAGACATTGCATGCCATTGCTCAGAATTTTATGGCTAAAGCCCAGGTCACACTGCACAACGATACGATAGCTTGTATACGCGCGCTAATTGGTCAAAAATTTATTGTTATCGTCCGACTGAAAAACAAATTGCTCGGGTGAGCGATTTTAAAATCGATATCGTTATCGTCAAACGATAATTTTGTTATTTTCGTTGTAGTATAGACACCAATACATTTTTTTGCCAATTATCGCATGTTTTCAATTTATCGTGTCGTTATCGTTGTGTAGTGTGACTGGGCCATAAGGATATCTGAGATTCAGATTGGAGAAAGGTGAAACCTATAAAGTCGCCCTCAGCGACTAATAGCATGTTTTTTTCAACAAAACGAAAAAATTAAGGCATTTTCACAATTGCTTGTGTTTCCTTTGTATTATTTTTCTTCACCTATCAACTTTAAATGCGCACGTTATAACTTACAGTCTCGGCTTACTCAAACAAAAGGCTACCATCCACCCTTTGTATAAATTATGGTGCGATTCGATCGCGTTCGAGTTTAACAATATTTTGACAATATTTTACAAAATTGAATTAGGATTTGTTTATTAACGATTTGTGATTAACGAGCTCTTAGTAGTTTTTCAGATGTCGCACCAAGAACATTACATTTTCAATATTTCAACATATCTCAAATATTTAAACCGATATGGATTAACATGCATAGTAAGTTTGCAAAATTAAACGGCTCAGTGGCGTGGTCAGGGAGTAAATTTTGGAAAGGGGGAATATTTGATATTTCAAACAATGGCCTTACGTTATAGCAGGGGTAAATGCTGAAGGCACAGTTCGAGCGCCGTAGGCGCGAGTTTTCAGGGACGTCCGTGGGGCCCTGAAAAATGTTTAAATATAGAATCTCTGAAGATACTGTTGGAGATACTTTACAGAGTTGGCCATACATCGTATCTCTCTTCCCGAGTTTTCCACAATAATACATACCAAAGATTATTTTCAATGGTCATGCGTCGTCGACAAGGTTATTCTGATATAACGAAAGGAAGATGGACACTATGATCGGTTGCGTTGGACAAAACTAGCATCCTATATATAGTTTATTATTATATGAATGTATCGATTTACAATAATGCATGGTATTTAATTACACTTACTTTAAGATCGCTTTTAGCATTTCTGATTTATTTAGTTGGTCTGTTTCATAAAAGCTACGGACTTTAAAAGCCAACGGAAATATTTCCAGAAAAGAATATGTAGAATAGACTGAATAATGATTTATTACAAATGTCAATCAACGTTGTTACATGCTTCGAAGTTAATTATTAACTTATCGCATCCTACAAATACTACATTACTCTCCCTCTATTTTTTTTAACTGAATGTCAACCACTTAATAAAATGTTCTTGCGTTGTGTTCATACTTATGTAAATCAATGTTGTCTGATGTTTCTATAATTTAAACGTTTATATCGTTTTACTGTTTATAACATCAAGTCTGGTACTGATAACGTATTACCGGTCTTTTCATTCTTGCTGATCTCCTTACATTTGGTTCTTGCTTTGGTGGTTCCTCTGTTTCCGTCGATCTTCCCGGTGCTGTATCTTCCTGCTCCTCCTCGCTTTCCTCCATTACTACCTTCTTGAAGTGTGAAACGTTTCTTGTCACCGTCTTACCATCTCTTTCAGCTATGATGGTGTTGTGCTTACGTTGTTCTACCGTATAATGTTCTGGGTCAAACTTTGATGTTAACATATTGTTCGTCTTTTGTTTGCAAATGACGATGTCACCCTTTTCGATACCAGCTTCCTTTGTTCTTTTGTTTCTGTCGTAGTACTCTTTGTTCTCTTCTTTCTTGTCCTCCAAATTCTGCTTGCCCTCTTGTGTCTATTGACTACTTTCTTTCTTGTAAGTTCTGGTAAATATCCCCGAATTTGTAGTTTGATGAGGGGTTGAACGGTATTGAAGTAGAAACCTTTGCAGTTCTTGCTTCTAATACTTTCCTTCAATTTCTGCTGTTTTCAAGAGTTTTCCAATTGGTTTCATAAATCTTTCTACGACGGCATTACCCTGGGGCCATAGTGGTGGGATTGTTTTCCATTCAATACCAAGGGTTTTAGTGTATGTTTCAAATTCATTCCCATTAAATGGGGGTCCATTGTCAGTTTTTATTTTTGATGGTATTCCATATCTGGCAAATATCGTATCTAATTTTGGTATGCAAGTTTTGCTTTGGTTGAGTTGTCTATTTCTACCTCTGAGAATTTTGAGTAGGTATCGATAAGCACTAGCAGGTATTGCCCAGTTTGGGGTACTGGACTATAGAAGTCGAGTGCTACACTAGTCCACGGTTTGTCTTCGGTTGGTGTTATTTTCATTGGCTCCGGGTTATTACCGTGACCTACTGATTGGCAAGGAATGCATTTGTCTACCATTTCTTTCACTCGTTTGTCCATATTTGGGTAGCAGATATTTTCGCGTAGTAGGCTTTTCGTTTTCTCAATTCCCTGATGCCCGATATGACCTAATTTTGTTGCTCTTTCTTGTAATGTTGTTGGAATGGCAAGCCGTGTGTTCTTCAACAGTATATACCTGCTGATGCATTGTACGTAAGTTCGTCGGCGCAAAGTCTAAACGGTTTAAGAGTGAATTGCCGTTTTTATACTAGAGACGCATTATGCGTCTGGACGAACTTGGGCAAGCATTTGTTGTTCGTCTGGTTATGCGTCCTTAGTATAAAGACGGGCACAAGACGCATTATGCGTCTAGACGAACTATGTTCGATTCTTCGTCTTAAGAGACGCACAGCCGATGATAGTTCGTCTAGACGCATAATGCGTCTTGTGCCCGTCTTTATACTGAGGACGCATAACCAGACGAACAATAAATGTTGATAGTTCGTCGCATTATGGCCGTTTTTATACCAGAGACGCATTATGCGTCTGGACGCACAATCCGTCTTCTACATTATTCGTCTAGTATTATTCGTCCCGTCTTTATACTAGACGAATAATGTAGAAGACGGATTATGCGTCCAGACGCATAATGCGTCTCAAGTATAAAAACGGCCAAT
>CACRXK020009777.1:1301-15785 GCA_902702795.2 Paramuricea clavata
GGGCAATATTTTGGGAAGGCACTATTAAGAGGCTTTGGTAAAGGAAGCCTCTGCACCGCGCAAAGGCCCTGTGTACGAGGCTGTATTTTGCCAGGAGGGGCTCAATGACGTACCCAGAGTATGCCCCTTCTGACTACGTCATTGATAGTGTCATGCCTGAAACACAGCAAAAAATTGTCAACTTTGAAGTGTTTCATGCATATGAATTCTTTTCCCAGTTTCTTTATACTTTTCAACCTCCCAAGCAAGGGTGGGAGCGTAGGTGAACGGCTCGACGTAAAGGGTAAAACGGAGCCTGCCTAACTAACTGCCTTGCAAAGGATACGACAATTAAAATGTAACGTTTTATCTCTGATCCTCGTATGATTCCAAAGTTGCCAAGTCAAGGCTTTGCGGGTTCTTTGACCTTCCAAGTCCTTTCGACATCACTCGAAGTTCATTGGTCTTTTAATAGTCTGTCTTCCATTTCAACTTTATTGTATCCGAAACGTTACGGTTTTCTTTGTTTCCTGCGCACCACTAGACTACAATATTCTACGGTACGTTAAGCCCAGAAGGGCCTGGTCAAACAAGGATGGGACTGAACTGACCAACAACTAAGGGTTTGATGAGTGTTTAATAAGGGCCTGTGATATGGGCAAAAGTTATCCTGGTTAACGAGAAAACGTTTCGGCTAGCCAAATACTTTTGTTCTGTTCATATGCCTGAACGTTATCACGTTTACCGGGTAAAGTTTCCGGCGGGCTGTGACGTTGCACTGAACATCAATTGAATTGAAAAGTTACTGACACGACAGAAAGTTATCCAGCTAAGCGGGAAAGTTGTGTTCATATGGGAAAAACATCCCGGTTACCGAAATCTCGCCTGTCAACAAGCGAGATCTCGGTATATACACGGGAAAACGTTTTGTCCTTATATGAACGCAGTGTAACTTTTCATATTATTTTCATACCAAGGCGAGATCTCGCCGGTAAACTTGTCGAAAAGTTTTCTCGCTAACCGGGATAACTTTTGCCCATATGAACAGGCCCTAAAATACATTCTAGTGTTCGGAAAGTTTAAGAATAGCTAACCATGGGCATGGTCACGTACCAACTCTCATGCACTCGTCCTCGTTTGATCACGGTTCGGTTCGGTTTGGAAAACAGGTTTTTCTAACTTGAAACTGCGGCTTTCCATCGATTCAAATTGTAACTTATGCTCCTATACGACCTATACACATTTTAATACTGCAATACACTATTGTAGATACTTTCCGAAATTGTCCGGAGTGCACACGAAACTATATAGCATGAACTCGAGGCTGAAATAGTTATTGTTTTCGACTTCGAGATTCAAAATATCTATATACTCTCTTGATATGACCGATTTGGAGTTGAACTGCCCAGTGGCGCAATTTTTTGCTAAAGGGCCCCAGCTTTAACTTAGGAGGACACCCTCCCCCTGATCCTGCCTATTCAAAGTGGGGAGGCGGTGTGAGGCTGCGCCAAGTAAAATTCGATGAAATCAACTTTGCCAATTTATTATCCTGATTGCTCAGAGGCCGGGTGGTGCCCGGCAACTTCGTTCCCAGGTGGTGCCCAAAGGAGTTGCGCCATTGATACGACCTGTCTGTGGCAAGAGCCGGGGGTTAGTGGGCGTCGTGTCCATCCTTGCAAGCCAAATGACGCTTAGGTCAGGGGCCGCTGTCCCCCGTACGAGACTGAAGCGTTGAAATTCATATAGGAGGAAAACCCACCCAAAAAATGGCGTCTTTATTGGGGACATTGGGGGTATTTTTATGCAAAGAAAGAATCCAAAATTATTCAGTTTCCGAACAGTCTGAATCAATAGTCGATGAATCCACTTTTTTTTATCACTTCAACAATTCGTTCAAAAAATTTCTTGGTCATGCACTTGCGGCCGGCGGCTGGTTGGGTTCATGCCCATATATGGTATGACCAGGAAAAGGCCAATTGGGAAGTTTTATTCCAGCAGCCCGGCATCCATATTGAAATTCAAAAAGTTGTTGCGTTATGGCGGCGAGTGAAATCCATGGCCATCCTCGCCCGTCGTGTGATTATTAAGAGTTTTTTTCCAAAAACTATTATTCTTTATATATTTTACTACTAAAATAGTTAATTATTTTTATGAATAAAGAAAGGAGCTCGGCTCAATGGCTGATGGTAGGTGCAACAATTTCTCGAGTGCAAGGCTTCGACTGGGCTCGCTGCCATTCCGACATGAAATCATTCGACTTTATTTCTCCTGCAGGAACCGATGATGTTGAATGGTGTTTCTCACAAGTTAAAGGAACTGTGGAAGAAGAAGTCACAGAGGGTAGGCGAGTGTTCTTGTTTAATCCTACCCGTAAAATTAACACTGCAAACAACAAAATGGAATTTAGTTAAAAAGCAACCATAAAATACTCGATTTCGAATTCGAAAATGAACCAAATATTTTTTGGACAACAAGACACTATTATGATATTGCCTTAGTGAGTTACTTCGGTTGGTTTTGAGAGCAAATTACGATTTTTTACAATGTTTATTTGATATGATATCGGCTCTGTGCCTTTGTCTTGATTAATAGTTGTATATATAAAATCTATGACATTGTACATGCATTATTAAATGTACACGTTTTTTCGCTCGTATATAGCACTAAAACTTTGTTTCTTTTCCCCAAAGCTGACATAATTTCAACAGTTGAGTTCAATCACGATGGAGAGTTGTTAGCAACAGGTGACAAGGGTGGCAGAATTGTGATATTTCAACGAGAAAATGCCGTAAGTATCGGGTTTCATTGGCAAACGGTACTGCGTAGAATGTCTGGGGCTTAATTCATCTAGTTGTCAAAGTATATTTCTTTTACTGTTTAAAGATTATTTGATCACAATTGTCGTCTTAAATTGACATTAAGGTTTCTAAACCACTAAAACTCTAACTTTTATGACTTGTTTGCCAAATTTATAACAAATAAACCACATTTAAAAACAATCACCAAATATAAATATTTGTATAGTATTAAATGTAGTACTAATTTGGTAAATTAGCTCCTTGTCTCGACAATTATCAATGTGGGGTTATTCTGTTATCCCTGTACATTTGGCAAAGCAACTCCTTTAAGGTACAGTCAAGCCTCTCAACATGGACACCTTTGTTAAGAGAATGGACACCTTAAGAGAATTCCAAGTTCCCAACACACATATTACACAGTTATTGTGTGCACATCATTCAGGAAACATCCACGCCTCCCCCCAGGAAACATCCATGCCTTCCCCCAGGAAACATCCATGCCTTCCCCCACAGAGAAATTTGGAAGTCAATTCCCATACCCGCCCCTTTAGATGGCCTAGCACATTTTACCATTATCAGAAGTAAATTTTCTTCCCTCCCCTTCCGGATGGAATTACAGTGCATCTACTGTAAGTGGAGCCACTTAGAGAACACTAACCAATTGCATTGCAGAACAGAAAGAAAAATCTAATCAAAACTAAAGCTCATCCAATCAAAAGAAAGATTCAGGAAGCCATTACAGATAAACTACGTGAAGCGTTCCTCTTTTGACTTCGTAACTCATTCGGAATTTTCCTCATTAGCTTTGCAAATTTGAAAAACTCTTTGCCAATCCCGTGAGGGAATTTGCAATGTTCCTATCGGCTGTTGCAATTTTCCAAACTTCATTTTAAATTTTCCGAACTTCCTGTTTTAATTTCCTAACTTCTTGTTCTGTTCTGAGCGTTGTTATTGGTCGATTATTTTTGTTAGCCAATTGCAACGCCCAAAACAGAACAGGAAGTTAGGAACTTGTAACAGGAAGTTAAGAACTTCTAACAGGAACTGAGGAAAATTTTTTTGGCTTTTAGCAACATTGCAAATTCCCTCAAGCGATTTGCAAGGGAGTTTTTTAAATTGCAAAAGTAATGAGGAAAATTGCAATCAATTTAGAAACTCAAAAGAGGAACGCTTCACGTAGTTTACCTGTAACTGCAGTGTTTACTTTTACATGTCTATTTTTACCATTTGACATTCATTTATTTGTTCAAATTGTTTTTGGCCTAATGCTGATTGGCTAATGCGCCGTTTGTTGATTTTTTCAATTTCTGTTCTTCAATGTGATTGGTTAGTGTTCTGTAAGTGGCCCCACTTACTGTAGACGCACTGTAATGTCCTCCATGTCACTTGGATCTTTTCTGGAACAATCCGTTTCCTTGTAAAAACTCTTCTATGTTAATGACACCTTTCCATTAGGGACACTACTGTGTGTTCCTTCAGTTTAGAGTTGGGCGGTATTGGAATTTTAATACTTTATTGTTACTATTTGGTTTAGCAACAAAAAATATTGTGTTACAGGAAAGCTAGAACAGGGAATACTCCCCTAATAGAATAGCTACCTAATATTTTTTGAAAAATATTGCAGACCATTATATTTTTACAATATTTTTTAATTGTGAATACATGTGTACACTACAGTAAATACAGTTAACATCCAATAACCCGAACATCTAAGAAAAAATAGAAAAAATGATAATGATGTTCTAACATGTTAATATCTGATCTATATGCTATTTTGCATGGTATGATTTCTGGTATACTGCAATAATGGTACACAGGTATAGGGTCAAAACCAATTCCACCAAACCAGTATCAACTAAATATTGTGAAAAATTATTCAAATACCCCCAGGACAGCAACAAGGGGAGTGTGTTCTGGAATGACCCATTAAGACAGATCAGTCTGATCATGTGTAGTTTGAAAACTTACAAAATGGTTCAATGAAAGGGTTCAATTTTATTATTTTAGCCTAAAGGTTCACCACGATATGGTGAATACACAGTATACAGCACTTTTCAAAGTCATGAACCTGAATTTGATTACCTCAAAAGCTTGGAAATCGAAGAGAAAATTAACCAAATAAAATGGCTAAGAAGAAAAAACCAAGCACATTTTCTTCTCTCGACAAATGGTAGGTATCATGTAAGGAAATTAATAAAAAGTTGCTTTTGTATTAGTTATTTGGCAAATGCTTGTGAAACATTTT
Source organism: Paramuricea clavata (assembly GCA_902702795.2). Taxonomy (NCBI): domain Eukaryota; kingdom Metazoa; phylum Cnidaria; class Anthozoa; order Malacalcyonacea; family Plexauridae; genus Paramuricea; species Paramuricea clavata. The sequence continues at coordinate 6,324 of CACRXK020009777.1, forward strand.
TTCCCTATGTACTGGAAGTAATCAAGCAGAGAACATACAGGGTAAAACTAGTTTAGAAAATCGTACGTCAACATTGATATGACATGCACCAACTTTGCTATGGAGCGTACAATGTCGTATGGTATCTCTGAAGCATTCTAAAGTCTTATTATCCACAATAATCAAGCCTTTTCTTCAAAATTCAATCTGTTACAGACAAAACAGTGAAATTGTGGAAAATATCTGAACGATGTACTAGAGCTGAGGGATTCAATCTTTGTGATGATCGAGGAATGGGATTGTCGCCTGACGACCTAACTGAATTGAGAGTACCAGTTCTGAGGCCTTCGGAGTTGACTGTCGAAGCCAGTCCTAGAAAAATCTTCGCAAATGCTCATACGTACCACATTAACTCAATATCTATAAATAGTGATGATGAAACATATCTATCTGCAGATGATCTTAGGATTAATTTGTGGCACCTTGGAATTACAAATCAGAGTTTTAGTATCCTTTTATGACAGTGTGCATTTGTGTGCCCATTTTATATAAATTTAATATTTATGATGTGTGTTGCCCACTTATGAATCAAATCAGGTAGCTTGAGGGCTGGATCCAGTCCTGTCTAAAGGAAGGGGTGAATATTTTTTAGTGGTGTGGGGGTTCATTCCGCTAACCAATTACATAAAAATGATGTCATGTGGATTTCAGTCATATTTCACCATGCACTAGTTGAATCTAATTTTTAGATGATTCCTAGAAAAATCCACCACCTTGAAGAAACTTGTCTGCCTTAACAGTACTTTCTCAGATATTGTAGATATCAAACCAGCCAATATGGAGGAACTAACAGAAGTGATAACTGCTGCAGAGTTCCACCCTGTAGAATGTAATATTTTTGCCTATAGTAGCAGTAAAGGAACTGTCAGATTGTGTGACATGAGGAAAGCAGCCCTCTGTGATCGGCATGCAAAATGTAAGTCACCATTACCAAGTTATGCAAGGTGCCTTTTCTATTCATAATAAAAAATCAACCTGCATGATTTTTGCATGCAGTTTCATTTAATAGGAATAAGAACATACAGCAGGAGATAGGGATGTATATAGTTACCAGTAGGGTTACTTTTTTCCACTCCCAAATTTGGAAGGGCCACTTGCTTCCTCTATTTGGGAATAGTCTGACAAAAAAGTTGATTAGCGAATATTCAAAGTTTTAAAGTTATTTTGACCACAGACAAGGCTGCTGCCAATTGTTTAGTTATGCTTTGTTGCAGTTTGTTGAATGTATAAGAGAAAATTTAAACAAATTATGCAGTTGGAAGAAATTTTCAAACTTTTCGAGAATCTTATTTCGGCAAATTTTATTCTTTGTCATCTTTATCTCCTCATTTGGACTCCTCAAACCCAACAAGGAGGAGCAAATGCTTATATGCATCCCTGGCAGCAGAACATAAAGTATACATCCGTATCAGTCGTATCATATTGAATTTGCAGTCACTTTGTGATTATAATTGGTTTATTACATGAATAAATAAATGTCTATTCACAATTATGATCCCGTTAGGGTGTCATTACAAAACTACTTTACATATATTCAAATCAGTGTATCAATAAGTTTATTTCTTAGATGATATCTTTTAAAAATGTTTTTAATGCTCAATTTTAAACAAACCCTCTCGCTTTATTTATATTTCCAGTATTTGAACAACCAGAAGATCCTGCTAGCAAGTCATTTTTCTCTGAAATCATATCGTCCATATCAGACGTGAGATTTTGTCGCAGTGGTAGATATATGTTGACGCGAGATTACCTCACTGTCAAAGTTTGGGATCTCAATATGGAGAAGACGCCTGTAGAGGTTTTCAATGTTCATGACTATCTTAAGACCAAGTTATGTTCATTGTATGAAAATGATTGTATTTTTGATAAATTTGAATGTTCATGGAGTGGAGATGACAAGTAAGTTAATGGCAGAGATTATTTTGTTTTATCTATTATGTTTGAAAGAACAGCGTTGGAAGACTATGGTGTTTATGCGTTGCCATTTAATTCGCTGACACATGATGTGGGATTTGCCTTTTTTTTGGACTGGGAAAATGCGATTTGGGTTACTGGGAATTAAAGACACAAAAAAGAGAATGGGACAACCAGAATACTATTATAAAGACAGTTGTAGTCAGAAGAGTGAAATAGTTTAAAAAACAGCTATAGAGCAACTTTTGATCGAGAATTTGTCTTAAAAATTTCCAGGAAAACTGAAAACACGGTGCAACACTTCTGTGAAATGTAACTATGAGTGAAGTGTAATGTAACAGTCTGAACAAAGTGTTTTTGGCAGCGGATTACCCATAGGGATAACTATTTCTTCTCCACTTTAGATCCATCATGACGGGATCCTATAACAACTTCTTTCACATATTCAACTGTGAGACAAAGGAAGATTTGTGTTTCGAAGCCTCGCGAGAAGGAGCGAAACCCAAGCAAGCTCTGGAGTTAAAGAAAGTCGCCACGTCGGGCAAACGAAAGAAGGACGAAATTACTTTAGAATGTTTAGACTTCAACAAAAAAATCTTGCATACTGCATGGCATCCATTGGACAATATTACTGCGGTTGCAGCTACGAATAACTTGTACCTTTTCCAAGGTCGATCGAAGCAACATTGATAGATTTTCTATAGGTGTGACCTTAGAAATTATACAATATAGCTCATTTTTCTTGGCGTATCATTATACACCATAAATTATACATAAATTATTTTCGCTGTTTTTTGTGTTTTGTTGCCTGTTTAGTCTGTTGAGTATTGTAAAAATATTGAAGAATTTTACAGTTTGCACTTTCGTCTTTCGAGGTTCTGGACAAAAAGTGGATTTAAGGTGGCGGGGGTTACGTTCTTCGTGTATATGTAAAATATCGCGTGACTTCAAAATTCAGTACGTGATGCGACGCAGTCACTTGTCAACTGCTGGGAGCATTCGCGTTTACTCTGCAAGGACTTCAGATGCACTTTTGAAAATTTTTTATTTATTTGTTGCTTTTATCATAAGGGGCCATTCACAAAGGATGTCCGAGCCGAGGGGGGGAGGGGGATTTGGAATATCAGGACAAACTCGGGGAGGGGGGGGGGGTTAGCAATCCGGATGTCCGAAATTTAAAAAAATTCAAAAACAAATTTCTTTTTCCCTCTATTTTGAGCAGTCCTTCCCATTGTGAAATTGGCATTTTGACTGTGCGGTTAACACTAGATTTTGTTTTAATTAGTAATTTATATGTTTTTGTGTTCACATTTACAGTTATAAAAAAGTTCTAAAAGTAAAAAAAGTTTTTTACTCTTGATATATACAAGGTTGCGTGAGTTTTTGCGAGGCATGGCGGATGTCCGGGGGGAGGGGGGGTCACTAATTCGGACAAGGGGGGGAGGGGGGGTCTGAAAATCCATCATTTGGCCGGACATCCTTTGTGAATGGCCCCTAACCTGAACCTTAAGTACCTTGTCACACACGCCTGTCGTATGGCTGGATCTACCTTGCGGATCGTGCCTCGGCTTGAGAGCCTGTTCGCAGGCTAGGGAGCCTGCAGACCAGGCGACCCTTGCGTAACTGATTTGTTTGAAATTTTGGGCTGCGAGAAGGCTAGCGACCCTTTGTCCCAACCTCGTACCCAGGGTCTTCCCCATAGAAATATTAGACGGAGAAAAGACGGTAACGTGATCTGCTAAAATCTCATCTTCGATTGCCAATTAGAAATCTGCTAGGTTAATAAATATTTTATATTTGGATGATTTTTTATTTATAATCTGCTTTTTGTATGTTTGTCGTAAAGGAATCCAAGATGGTTATTAGAAATCTGCAAGATTTTAGCACGTGACCACTGACCAGGGTCTTTTCTCCCCTCTTCAAGAGGAAAGACCTTGAGAACGAGGTTGCCCCACTGAACTGTATATAGTTTACTGGGTTGCCCTTGCCCATGTGCGGAAATATGTCGAGGACAGAGGGCCATGTGCGGAAATATATCGAGGACAGAGGGCCATGTGCGGAAATATGTCGAGGACAGAGGGTCAAGGATATCAGATTTTCATCTGTCTTTCACAGATGGAAGGGGGAGGAATTGCCCTTTAATATTGTCTACCCTATTATCAACCCCCTGGGTTCTGACCATAGTTCGTCTGCGTATTTACCTCCATTAATGAAGGCCTAGTAACATTTGTTCGTCATTTGTTCATTATCCAGCTTAGGTAAGGTGGGGATACTACTATTAGGTGGGGGGTCATAAAGTATTCACGAGTGTGGCTTACGTCAGCGAAAACTATATATATTAATTATTTCCACTGGAAAAGCAAGTTGAGCAGAGTGGCGCAGTGGAAGCGTGCTGGGCCCATAACCCAGAGGTCGGTGGATCGAAACCACTCTCTGCTAAACGTTTTCTGTTTTTGTCAAAAATATTTTTTTTCCTGCTTAGTACGTTCCCGTTTAACTTTCTTTACACCTTAAATGTATTTCTTATATATATTATAAACTAAAATAATATTTCTAGTCTACTTAAAAGTAAATAAAAACGAAAAATATGCTTCTTTTGGAAGCTTGCTACTCGGCCCAGGTCGCATATTACACGGCGGATGTCACGGCTGTCGGCCGCCAGCCGCAAAAAATGTCGCCGAAGGAAAACGATTGCTGATTTATAGCATTCCTGTGATGTTTCAGGCTTTCATCTATGTAAATAAAACTCTTAGAAATGATATTTTTGACTGTTTTATAGCACGCTCAATGTTATGGCCAATTTTTAATCGTGTGTGAAGTGTGAACCATAATCATTGATTCACAGAATCACTGTTGTGAACCATTGGTTTGCACGTGGTTTGCACCAGTTAACAGGTGTGAAATTGTGAATGGGCGAATCGGTTGGGTTCGTTCTATATTTCCCTCGCAAGCTAGGCCGCATTCTCGTTCTATCTACATTTTGTCTGGTTTTGTGGTAAGTGCTTTAAAAGTAATGTTGCTGTGATATTCTGATTTACTTGAATGTTTATTAAATTATCTAGTGCATGCTTCCTATATTGACACTGTACTGTCTTGTCAAAACCAATGGTCAAAACTGAAGATTTCACTGGAATATTTCTTCGGCGGTTTGTCGAAAATTCCAGTTGAGGAATCTGGAATTCTTCGGGCGTTCAACATTTTCAGACTGGAATTCTTCAGCGGGTTCATAAAAATCTAAATTCTTTAGGGGAGTTTACAAAAGATAGATCCTCAACAAGGGGGATTTGGATTTTAAATGCAATAGCCCAAGAGAGTTTTAAGCTTCGCTTTCAAACCTTTCTTTATAATAATATGGGCCACGTCTATGTTCATATTGCCACAAATATCGTCGAGTCGACATTGTGAGCGTGTGGGTTTTTTGACGTTATGCATGAGTGGGTGGGTTTTTATGTTAACTCGTCGACATTATCTCGTGGCAATTTTACAATTTTTAATGTCTAAAGTAACTATCACAGTACAGCTTTTGTATTATAAATACAAAAGTCAAAATACGACTGAATATCGATCGACGTTATCTGGAGTGGGTGGGTGAAGTAATATAAACATCAATTCAACGTTATTTGTGGCAACATGAATATGGACGTCGCCCCTGTTAAACAGTACAGCTTTTGTATTATAAATACAAAAGTCAAAATGCAACCAAATATCGAGAGTGGGTGGGTGAAGTAATAACGTCAATTCAACATTATTTGTGGCAACATGAATATCGATGTGGCCTAAAATTTTAAAATACATGGGCCATGCAAAACGTCAAATTGAAGTTTTGTGTGGGTTGGTAGGAAAATTTTCTAATGATGTGATGTTTTCACCATGGCAACATAAAATTTTGTTAGAACTTGATCTTGTGGACTTTTTGTACTTTTATTTTATGTTCGTCCTCTATTATCTTAGCGCCGAAATTTGTTTCCAACTGCCTTACTGTATTATGCTGTAATGCAGTCCATGAAAATTCATATCTTTGCTTGTTGATGCCCAGCAGCACTACCCTGATCTGGGTAGTTGATTCTGATTTGTTGCAGTTGAACTTAATGGGTTCTGATTGGCTGGACTGAAATATTAGTGATTGTTGGACTTTGATTTTTAAAATCAAAATAATATTTTATTGACACTTGTTATTTATTGCAAATTTCTCTATGCTTCAAACTACTAAATTTTCTATGCAAAAATGTTTCGACCGGTGTATTGCAGATTAAATATGATATCCAATTGAACAAGTGAAATGCTAAATAGTAAATAGGCTCTTACCTGTAATCTCTGATGTGGATGTTGTAGACAATGAAAGCTCAGACAATTTAGCCTGCGTCACAGACTTCAAAACACATGTTTTATCATGTTTTTGATAAAACATGTGTTTTGAAGTCTGTGATGCAGGCTAAGACAATTTTGTAATTTTTTTTAGCGAAATATACATTCGATAATTTCTAGTGGCTCACTGGCCTCATTCGTACAACATTTTATTCATACAGTACACCACTAATGTATGCATTTTAACAAAACGATGCTTAAACTTGTTTCCTCATAATTTAAATTAAGAATTCAGTTAATTAAAGTATAGTGAGTCCCAAAATCATGGAGCTAATACCAAGCACTAAACAGACTAGTAGTGAGGCAGTGTATGTAAAAGCATCTCCAAGAGGTGGTTTAACATTCTCAGCAAACTCTCCCAGATAGTTTCCAGATGGTGCGTATCTATATACCAATATAACAGCTCCACTGGAAGTGTTTGCTTTAGCCACACCAAGTTCTTTTGTGTCTAACCACACTACCTATGTAAAGAAAAAGGTTTATAAGAAACATTCGTAGCAGTGCTGTAAAATGTCCGGCAGCAACGCTGCAAGGAAATTTTAACAAAATACCTTGGCAGGAAATTTTCTTACACCAAAAGTTTCATCATCTTATATAATATACTAGACTTGGATCAAGTCTGTTTCTCCAGAGTCCGAGGGATCGAGCATGCTGCTAGACTCTAGAGAGATGGACTTGATGCAAGTCTACTTATATACTACTTATATACTGGAATGCCATATAATTTACTTATTTTTTTAAAATTCCAAAAGCATTTTGCAAGTCATGATTGTCTTGACGTGTCGAGATTGCATGACAGTGTACGGCACCATATATTCTCTGAAGTCTACACATGCACAAAGTCTTATTTTTCACTTGCACAGGAAGTTTTTATTTTTGTATTTTGCTGCCAGAAAGAGAAATGTATTTTCTATGCCTGATTCATAGTAACATCCTGCTATCTATGACGAAGTTAACTTACTATTGAACACCACCTCACATTTGAAATATATAAATTCTAACAGTCCTGCATGTGTATTCAACCTGCTGCACATACTCTTTCCTCTTTGCTCCTACTTTATGGTTGCAATGAAATGGTATTTTGTTCTGCAGCCAGTTTTCAAAGTACCTGAGTAAAGTGTCCAACGGCCAGTGAAAAGCCAGGGTTGTCATAATCGTAGAACTTCTCCTCTTTATAAAATGCGTAAGTTCCACTTTTACACGCAGTTTTGCTGTCATGGCTGCTCTTATAAAGATTCTCTCCTTCAAGACCTCTGCTGCTGTCATGCTCAAATGCATCTCTGTTTGCCAAATCATCGGCCCACACCTGTGCATGGTCAGCTAGAGTGTCAGACCAGTTCAAACTAGATGCCTTTGGAGATAGAAATAGCCTTGTAATTTTCTGTCTTGGTCAATAAATTCCTATTAGCTCGGGGTACTGCATTATAGTAGCCTGCGAAAACAGCCGCGCAATTGTCTCGGGCGGCTAAGAATATAGCTATATTTTTTTTCTAAGAGACGCTAAACCAGTGCTAAATATCTCTTAGCCTGCATTGCAGAAGGTGCACGCGAAAGGCGCTTTTCGGGCGTACTGCCTTTTGTTACTTTACACGTCATCTTGTCATATATTTATCTAAAATCAAGGCGAACTGTTACTTAAAACCAAAACGCTTTGGTGTTTTATCTTTGACTTGCTGACAGAAGATTATTTTTGTACATATAGCTACACGACGCGTTGTTCACGCATTATTAACGCATATATCATAAAAAGTTATATCACTTTGGTAATGCGTTTTTTAAAGTAGTTTTTCATAGATTTTTTTCCAAGATCTACACTTGAAAACAGAAGTTCAATTAAAATTAGTTGACTATTAGAAGTTTTGGAACTTTTACATTTTTCCGTAACCTATAAATACGCCTTAAAAACGCACACTATAATATGCTCCAAAAATCCATATTTGCATTATTTTTTTTACCTGGTGAATTGCTCGATATATATTATGCCATTCCAAACATTCTGTCTTGTTGAGTGGTAACATGGTGTTTGTCATACAAAACATCCCTAGAAAATGTGCATAAAAGGTTCGCAAGATTGCGCAAAGAGATAGTACATGTACAGTAGTTAAATTTGAGTTTATCATAAGTCATTCTTACCTGCAAGAAAACATAGGAAAAGTTTAAGCTTTTTCATTTTCAATTGTGTGCAATAACTTTGAACTCAGTTTCTTCGATTGCTCGTTTAAAGTATTTTTAATACTTTTTCACATTTTTCATTTGAAACCGTTCAATCTGTTTGCTGACGGGATTGATGACGCGTAATTTTTCGTCATATATTGTGCTAGAGCTCAGTTTTCTTGCATGCGCGGCACGCATTTCTTTCGCGACAGAAGACCAATGCGTGCTATCTGATTTGTTGTATATATCAGTGTTGTTTAATGTGCTTGTTTGTTTAAAAAAAAATACAGCTTCAGTTTCCTGAGCACCCGTAAAAGTAACTGCTGATTTATTTCGATTGCTGGTCGCTGAGTACTAGTGCTAATATAGTATTGAGGTAGCCAACACCCAATTCTAAATACGATTTCCTATTTTATTTTCTTGTATAAAATCACGTGTAATCGAAGTATTTGAAACACCAAGTCCAAGTATTTAAAATTTAATGATTATGCCCAACATGTGTATAATGTCATGTGGCCAGTGATATGCGAAGCATGGGGTTGTTGCATTAATCACAAAACAATAGACACTCCGAAAAATGTAAACATTTTCATTCTTTACGTACGTATTTTGAAAAGCCAACTATTTATATAAGCTAGATCACATATTAAGTATGGATTTAGTATAACTATATATTTATCTATCAAAAATGTATTGCTTAAGATCAAAAATGTATTGCTTATTGATTTCACTTCTTAAGCCAACCATTTTTGTTCAAATTTCATGTAACAAGACATATCTTCACTGGTCACCAGGCCCGCCGAGAGGGGGGGGGGCAAATTGCCCCGGGCCCCCAAAACCTGGGGGCTCCTAGTCATTTGTTTGTGGGACCCCAGTCATTTTTTCGTGTGAAATATTTCTATTTTTCTGGCGAAATATTTCTGTTTTTCGAGCAAAGTACCGAAATTTGGTATGGAAAAAGTTGGGAAAAGTGCCACGAAAGCAACTAAA
>CACRXK020009778.1:0-18620 GCA_902702795.2 Paramuricea clavata
TTTGATTTCCCCATATCGTCGGAGGCAGATCAGTCGAATGGAGAAATCTATAATGGTTGAATTTTCTTTTATAAATGTCGATGTTTGTGAAGTTGGACCACCATCTGCTGCCCTGGAAAGCTGACTGACATCCACCAGAGTACCAATACACTATAAACATTGAATGGCACCTAATGTTAATCGAGTTAACACGATTGAATGCTCACACATCAGCGCTAAATTATTCCGTTTATCAACCTGTCAGTATTTCCGTTTGTCCTTAGCCATTTCAAACAGTTTCTTATTATAACATGTTTCGAAAGTAGCTACTTGAATAATTTAGAGGTGCGGTTAAGTGCCGTAACATTTTGCGCGAATGATCGAGAAACATCGGTGGAAAGCATTGATATTAATAGGGCAGCTTGGCTGTAATACCAAAGTTCTTAGTCAATTTCTATGTTAACAACCCCCATTTAAATACAGTTCTTGATATCTGATACTAATTAAGTGCCTGTTTGCACCAGTAAGCGGGTTAGCCTACTCTATTGTCGTTGCGCTTACATGTGCGCTATGGTTATCCTAAAGGTATTGCTACGGGGATATTTCAACCCCTAGATTAACAAAATAAAGGTCCAACTATGTTTTAACTTGAATCAGGGTTCGTATAAAACTTGAAAGTCTTGAACGTCCTTGAATTTGAAAACAAAAATACAAGGCCTTGAATGTCCTTGAATTTGTAAAGAAGTACTTGAATGTCTTTGAATTCTTCTTGCTTTAGTTTTTGGATATTTTCTGAAATTGTTTGACATTCAAGACGGATATTTTGTTGAACTGATTTTGCATGTTCATATCTGACCTCATTATAAAGTTACGTTTTGAACAATTCAACGTCAGATTTTGCTGATTTCTAACGCCTTCTTCAGTATTTAGTCCTTGAATTTGACTGGCCTTGAATGTCCTTGAAAAGTCCTTGACCAAGTGACCCAACTCTCATCCCGTCTCTCGTTTGATTCGCGCAACAATCCTAACTCTAATCCAGCAATTTTAATTCAGCAGTTTTTACTTCGAAATTGGGAAACTTAACACAAAAAAAAGAAAACGCCTTGTATAAAATTATTCAAAATTTATTGAAAGTCTATCTTAATTTTTGACAACTTCAACAACGCAACAGCATAATTTCGTATAATAAGACAATTATCATAACATAACATACGAATACATCAGGTTGCTCTCATCAAATACTGCCACATTAACTATTAACTAATTAGAATTACCGTAATTATTAGCCCACATAAATACACGAGTAAATAAGTATGTTTGGTATTAATTAAAAAGGCTCTAATTTGCCTAATTAAATAAACATGAACACATATATGGTGTTAATTAATTGATTAGACTAATCGCATGCATTTTAAACTGACTAATTATTATTGTTATGTATTAATTAAGTGGAACATTGTCTATTCCAATTGTCCCGTGTAAGGTCATATTACACCAGGCAAGTTTTGCTGCTACTTTCAACGCAATTTCTGACATAGACTGATGTAATCTAAAACGGAGTCTCAGTGTGAGCATGGCTCACAGTTAACCCTGTGGAATTTTTCATCCCATTTCTTTCATTTTCTCATTTTTCATATCTTCGAAATTGGGTTGCAAGTTGCAGCAAAAATTCCCTCGTGTTATGATATGGCCTTTAGTACATTCTAAACCTAAAATTACTTTTTGCAAAATTTTAATTGAGTTTAATAGCATTAGTTATTTTAATAAGCAAAACATATTGTCTAAATTGACACAACATTCATTCTTTCGCTGCTTTCTTTCCTTCTCTTTTCGATTGTCAGGCCATAATTTGTTGAGAGAGGTCTCTCGAGAAATCCCAATATGCCTTTCCTTCCTTTACTCGCAGCCTATAATTTTCCTGTCTAAAAGGGAGGGGGGAGGCTCTGGCTGGATAAAGCCTGAGGTCCTAAATCCTGTCGGGGACCAACAAGGACTGAGGGGGATACCAAGATACAACATTCTCAAAACTTTTCGTTGGTGTAAAATTCCTGGGCGGCCTGACACTTTCAAAAGTGAGGGATAAGGGGCAGCATTCACACACTCGACATACATTCTTATCCTTACTATTCCCGGGGGTCTGGTTTTCTGTGGGATGGTGAGGGGGTCACACCCACTGACCAGGTGGATGGGGGGGGGGGCAACATGAGAACTTCACAGGGGGCTTCAGTAACTTTTCCATTCTGTTTCTTTCACTCACTTCACATTCCCTTTGGGACACAACATTTCCCGAGGGGTGAGACGATCACTACCCATGAGGGACTAACCATGCATTATCCCATCATGCACAGGCGTGATGGCGTTTTGGGGGACCCATGTTACGAGTAGATTTGTTCCCATGCTTTTAACCATCCTCCATTTTAAACAATTTCAATGACTTTCTTCTGTCGTTCAGCACAATCAGAGCATGCGTTATCTTTCATGTCCTTTCTACAGCTCAGTACTGAATACATTATTCCTTTCTTGCGGTGGCAGAGGTTGAAATCCACAATTAATATCGACACCAGTATCACAGATAGAACAAACGCGACCAGGAATACTTTTGGTGATGCAATATAAAACAATACATCGCTTTCTGACTCTGAAATGAAATGTTAGGTTATAGTTGCTAAGCATTAATCTCAGGAATGATACAGTATAAAAACTAATCTAAACTAACTTTATTTATACTGGATAGTTTTATCAGTTCTAAACCAACAACCTGTTTCCAGTTGATATCCAGTTGCTTCACCCACAGAATTGTCAACAATGTTGTTACATTATTGGTCAGTTGTAACAATGTTGTAACATCATTGGTCAGTTGTAACAATGTTGTTACATCATTGGTCAGTTGTAACAATGTTGTTACATCATTGGTCAGTTGTAATAATGTTGTTACATCATTGATCAGTTGTTACAATGTTGTTACATCATTGGTCAGTTGTAACAATGTTACATCATTGGTCAGTTGTAACAATGTTGTTGCATCATTGGTCAGTTGTAACAATGTTGTTACATCATTGGTCAGTTGTAACAATGTTGTTACATCATTGGTCAGTTCTAACCAATGTTGTTACATCATTAGTCAGTCCTGACAATGTTGTTACATCATTGGTCAGTTGTAACAATGTTGTTACATCATTGGTCAGTTGTAACAATGTTGTAACAATGTTGTTACATCATTGGTCAGTTGTAACAATGCTGTTACATCATTGGTCAGTTGTAACAATGTTGTTACATCATTGGTCAGTTGTAACAATGTTGTTACATCATTAGTCAGTTGTAACAATGTAAAATGTTGTTACATCATTGCTCAGTTACAACAATGCCTGAACAATATTGTGGACAACTTGTTCTCAGTGTGCAGCATGCAATTTTGTTCAAGCATCTCGATATCAACCAGGAACAGGTTGTTCGTTTTTACGCGATATAAACAGAGGAGCGTATTCACATTCTAAAACATGGTGTTTACCTGAATCCCATTAACCACGTCTCTTTAGTCTTAAAGATGACGGATACGTTGTGTTCAGGCTGAGCTTCGCCACTTTTGATTGTTTTTGAGATTGTCGTTGGGTTGGCTTTGTATACGGCCAACAATCCGTGTCGGTTTTGATCGATATATGTTTATGAGCGCCCGATAACAGCCTCGTTTTCATGTCCTTATTCTTTGTGGTAGCAATACAGCCAGGCAAGCATTGATTAAAGAAGATATACCGCTGATTTTGGTAAATCGCGGTCACTCCTCTAGGGCTAGGATTAAGCATATGGCGCGGTTGAGCCTTGCTACAGAATGATGATGGGCTGCAATTTCTCAGATTCTCTGGATTGTTAGGTAGTTTTGCCTTGAATTCAGTTTCGTTCACTAAATAGAACAAGATTTATAGTTCACTTCTCTGCCAGGATAATATATATTATATTTTATTTATTTCACGTTGTAACAATGTTGTGAAGCCGATATCAGGAGGTGTTCGCACTGCTTGTTCCCAGTTGTTGTAATAAGTCTTGAACAAGTTGTTATCATTTTGTTACAAGGTTGATAACGGTAACAAACTAACTGCAATTAGTTGGAACTTAGCCTATCGAAGGGAAGATGGCTGTGAAACTCATTAGAATAACAATATAACTCATTATCTATGTTGGTCAACGTTTATTCATAAATCTGGTCCTTCACCGTCACGTGTGTATTGTATTTTTACCCAACTAACCAATAGCAATGTTTTAGGAAAGTTACCTATCCGTGACTCGAACAATAGGGAAACTGGAATGAATTGCTATTGGTGGATTTGGCAGAAATACAATACACACGTGACGGTGAAGGACCATATTTATGAATACACGTTGACTAACACAGATAATGAGTTATTGTTATTCTAATGAGTTTCACAGCCATCTCCCCTTCGATAGGCCATGGTTGGAATAAATGCTTACCTTCGTTAGAAACAAGATCAGTCTTGTGCAACTTGTTAATCTCAATCGGCTGTGTGACATTACGACATACACACGAAATATGGTCGTACACGACATATTTATAAAATTTTGTTTGATTGTTGATATCTGCTGCTACAATTTCTATTTCGTTCTGTGTAGTTAAATTAGCAATGGGCATTTCAATGGATGTGCTCCGACAAGCTTTGATGCAGCGATGTACTTTGATAAAGTAAGGTTCTCTCGACTCAGGCGTTGTAAAATCTTCGTTGTAAATTGACACGACTTCCTCATACAAATCATCATCTGAGTCTAAAAATTACAATTTAGAAATTTGTTACCGAGGCATTTTGCATTACTCATGATTGACCATTACACAATATTGGAAATACAGATGAAAGTGGTCAGTACATGTCATGTTTATGGCGAGGTTCGATTCCTGCAACATAGAGTCGTCTGTATAATTTTAGCTCGCATGTGAGAAGAATACTTCCAGTTTGAGGGTTTTTATAGATGGTATATAATATATGGAAAATTCGAGGGCAAGATTATATACAATTTTCACACCTAACCAGGGGAGCTGCGGAAAATGCGACTATAATCCCTCTTGTAGGAATCGAACCTGGGGCCCTGCTGTTCTGGTGCAGCGCTCTAACCAAGTGAGCTACAGAGTCCAGTTGACGAGAATTAACCACAAGTTCATGTGTTGTTATCTCTGGGGAGATGGAGCTATCCAGTATGGATAAAGTTAGTTTAGTTTCAGGTTTCCTCCAGTAGTAACAGTGATGTCTGGACCATTACGGGTGGTGTCCAGGCGGAACAGCGTTTTAGAATTGCTATAAAGTTATCCAGTAAAGTTAATTTGTAAAACGGTGTGGTATTATTTATTGTTAACTCTGCACTTCTACCTGGCCTATATTCCTGGCCGTTCATAAAACCTTGCAAAAGTAAAGCCATCACGAAATACTGTCCAGCAATATATTTCAAGTTCACAATGCTGCCAAAATCTAAAAGATGAGAAAGCTCGGTATCAATGAATATGTATTTGTATCCTCTCAACACCTTGTTCGTAAAGTAAATGCATTAATTCAACGTTAAAATGTCACATAATATATAATCGGATATATTTGAAGAACGAGAAAGCGTTTATTATCGGCGTATAAGTGACCAAAGTGTGTTAAAAACGAGGTGCTAGCCGAGTCTTGTTCACATACTTTGAGGTATTTTATTATTTTATACGCCTGTTATAAACGTTTTCTTGTTTACCATGACTCACGAGTTTTGTGCTTCCTGCACAGATTAGAATTCAAAGACGAAGTTAGGGAATTCATTACGGAGTTTTGTATAAACAAAATACATTATCTTCTCATTCTGAATAACTGCCGGTTGACCAGCATCTGCTCACAGTGCATTTTTTAAGGATTCTTCAGTGGTGGGGCAAAACTGCCAAAGGGCCCATTTTCCTTTGCCCTCCCCCCAGGATAGAATGCAATCTCGGAAGGTGTGAGCCGAGTACTGCAGGCACGAGTTAGTTAGGGGTCTGGGCCGGGCCGGGCGATGCCCCAAGGAAATTTTTAAAATTTGAGTCTCTGAAATAGCATTTCCTGCATTCTGAGAAAACATTATTAAAAAAATCTCGGCTTCTCAAAACAAAGTTTTAATGGTGAAATTTGTAATAAGTTGCATGCTAAACATTCAAATAGAACATAAGTTTAAGTATGCTCACCAACAAATTTTGTTTCGAAATTTTCTTTTAGTCAGTGTTAAACTCATTTACTCAGTACAGGTCAATAGGGCTTTGGAGCAATTGGCCATTTTATTTCTTCAGTGGTGGGGCAGAGGAGGGGCCCAGTGGGGCAAATGCCCCATGCACCAGTCAATGGTATTAAAAAATACCTTGTTTGGCTATATGTATCATGTTGAACAGACCCTAATATTTTATATCCAGTGTCGATTGGCTTGCTGGATCATGAGACACCAGCCTGATCAATTGAACACGTTACGGTCCTGTGTAGGTGATATTTTTCAATAATTGTACAGGTCCGGAACCCTTGTCTTATGATTAACGAGTGGGTTCTGTTATCCTTATCAATCGAATGGTTTTCTCCAGAAATGGTCAACTACAATCAAAATTGTACTCGTGCATTCATGTATACTTAATTTGAGATGCATTTCCGAACTGCGATCGGAAATCTCCGAATGGATAGGTTATGCTCAGTGCATGGTTATGCTATTATACCTCATACGCGCCCGCATTACCTACCTGTTGAGGATTCTATAGTACTTCATATAGAAAATATTTTGCTCTTTCTCCATTCATAATATATTTATCGATATTCTTGCGAAGAATTTATGCAAATGTTTTAAAGAGAGTTTATTACTTTGATTATTTTACACTTGCTAATGACTGTAGTTGAGCCCCCTGTGATCTTATTAGTACTTCAAACAGGAAACACGATTACTTATTTCAGGCAACACAATCATGGGAAGTTTTAAAGCGGGGATGGGCCGATGCCGACACAAAATATCGATACCATAGTATCGTATATCACAGTATCGATACTTTCGATTCTTATCGGTAATTTCGATTTGACTGGAGTCTTGAGCCTGCGATATGTTTGGTTCAAACTAGCCAATTCGTGATTACAGCCAATTAAAATTATTGAGAATTTTGTTTGAACCAGGCCGTATATGGTAATAGTTAATAACCCATACAAATTGACAATGGTATGTACTATAAATTTATGAGTAAACATGTCAAATTACATTAAAGAACTTTTGTGTCTTATGATAATTTAACTTCTTACGCAGTGTTGACACCGCCGTTAAGTAATAGTTGTGAGGTCCGATTAACTTATACCATTATAATATAAATTCTGATCTTAAGATTACAAGTAAATTGTTCGATAAGAATGTTGGTGTCTTTACTGTATCAAAGGCGGTCTGTTTTTGTTCATTTTGAAATTGACCTATAGTATAGATATTAGTCTATATATTTTGTTTGCATATATACTACCATGTATATTTTTAGACGTTTTATATATTGAGTTAACTCATGCACACTACAACCATGACACGCATGATGCTTTCAATTTCTGCAGTTCAAATGCTACTTTTTTGTATGTTAACTGAATTAAACGAACTTTATTTGTATTACACAAACTAAACTTGTACTAAACTAAACTTCTACTGGAAGTCTGGTAAGCCGTAAGGTCATCTCGTATTGGTCCAATTAATGTTGCTACGAGAGATACATGCAGGTGTTATGAATGAATTACGAAGACCTGTGGCGTTTGGTACTAGAATTAAACCGAGACCACTCTTCTCTGCACTGATTAAGTCAAAATTCGAGAAAACTTTGGCAATGTAAATATTGACATTACTGTATACCATGGTAAACTTTCCAGGGAAATAAATATTAACTAATATATACAATACCAATCAATCAACATAACTACTTACCCATATCTGGAATTACTTGAATTCGAAAAAGTTCTTCCGAAGCTACTCAGGTGGTCTTCTCTTGAGCCTTATCACTTGCAGATAAAAGTTTGCTTGCTCCCGCTTAATTTTATAAGCCATTGGAAAGCGTAGATTAACCACACTAACCGCAACCAGAATCAACAATGCAGAAAAATATGTTTTCCAAACTACCGCCACAAAAGTTCTTGTTACAGGACAGAATTATCATATCAATGAGCGCGTACTGGACCTCCAGGGAGAATATGGAGCTATCCAGTATATTAAAATAAAGTTAGTTTCGTTGAGGTTTTCTCCTGCAGTAACACTAGATCAATATACGAGATGACCTTATACTGGGGAGAACAGTTTAGAAATGATAGAACTAGTCCAGTATAAATAAAGTTAGTTTAGTTAAGACCAGTTAATATAGGTTTCCTCCTGTAGTAACACTAGATCAATAAGAAATGACTCTTATACTGCACCTCCTAGAACTATCCAGTATACTGAAATATATTTGTTCAAAATTTAGTCTCAATTAATACCAGTACACTAATCTCAGACACAACGATTCGTCATCAACATCTCTTCCCATGAATAGTTAAACGCGGGGGTGTACGCTTTGTCTGTTGCTATAAAGATATTTTTTATGCATGTATGTCACGACTGCACTTAGCCTTACGAGAGTATATGTGCATGCACGCGTCGAAGGCTTAAGTTGCGTTTGGCATGCATAAACATATATACAAGTCAAATAAATAAATAAACATTACAGCATTTTCATGCAATATGCCTCCACCTCATACAAGAAGGTTGAGGGTTATATGCAATAGTTATGCAATAGTTGTTTTTGACATTTAGGCGCGGTCACTATTCAATATTAAAAAACTCATTAATCATTCAGGAGGAAAACACAAAGAAAAATCATAAGCGTGTCGTATCTTTATATGTGATAAAAAATCATGTTAATTTACATAAACTTTAGCTTTGATTTTCTCGGTTTAGACAAAGTGTATTTTAAAAATTACTTCGTCAATGAACTCATATAAGATGAGTCGTTTTTTAAGCCATTTAAAGCACCTGTAGTCGTGTTTTATCAGATATAAAATTTATATCTGATAAAACACTCCTATACGCGTGCTTTAAATAGTACTTAAAAACGTCATCAACTAAATTCTGGAATATTACTAAAATTTAGAAATAAAATGATTTACTTCTGTACAAGGTGTATACTGTGTTACTTAAACCCGGCGTTTCCACAAACCACTTTTTATACGCAGCAACCTGCAATTATATCACCGTGTGGGGAAATTATTTTTATTATATGCAAAGATAGTGATAGTACATGTTTTTGAATGTACTATAGTATAGGCTATATACCTTAATAAAGTCATCTGATGTTGTACAGAACTCATGCACTGCTGAGTCAGGCATTAAAATAGCGTGTCCTTGTACACACTTTGTGTCCTTGTAAAAGGCGAATGTGCCCTTGTAAATTGAAAAGTGTGTACTTGAAAATATATTAAACTGAAAATATATCAATGAAATCCACGCAAAATAGCCAAAGATTTTAAAAATTCTGTTCTCAGAACTCTGGAAATGCCATTTCAGAGACCCCCTTAAAACCTCGCGTTTTCGACGCTAAACTTGTGGCTTCGGCACTCGTTCTCGTGAGTCTGCGCATTTATACCACAAATACGCCTCTGAAGGCAAAGTGTGTCCTTGTAAAAATTCCGTATTTTAATGCCTGTGCTGAGTTAAGCATTGTTAGATTATACAGAGGTATATAGTACATGCATGTTCTTGAATGTGAGCTGCCTTAAAGTGTTCTGATGTTGTACATAACTTACTGCCGAATTTAAAGCATGGTTAGATCATACAGAGGTAGTACATGTTTTTGAATGTGGGCTACCTTAAAGTGATCTGATGTTGTACAGAACTTGTACTGCTGAATTAAGCATGTTCCATGGTCAGATCATGAAGAGGTATATGTAACCTGTAAGATTTGCCCACAGAATATAGGCCGGTTGTTTTCCTGGAACCGGATAGGGGTGTGAAAGGTACAAAGAGCTCATGCATGTAAGTGCATGCATGCGCATTCATGCTTTCATATAACGAAACAAAAGCTTTTCCTAAGTGCATGTACACGCGTCTAGGTTACAAGCTGATGATACATTCTGGGAGAGGCACATTAAGTCCTCGATAGAACAATTTTTACATACTTTTGCCAATATAATAATAAATTCCCCCCATATTTCTTGCAATAACCACGAGATGCGTGGGGAGGAGGCTACATGTACATAACAATACCATGCAGTATTAGTTTTATAATCCAATATAACTTAATTGTATTTTGTCTGTAACTGCAGAATGTTAGGAATTTAAAGAATTGAAGTCCAATTATATTATTGTAAGATATATGTGGTATGGAGAAAAAGAATCTTCGATTTACAACCATTGCAATAACAGTAATGCATGGTAAATATAGGAGTATCAAAATATGAAGGCACGCATGAATAAAGGTCCAGACACACCGGACGCGATTCGACAATGCGACGCGATTTTTTTATTTTCACTGACCGATACCTTTGATCCTAGTTTGAATTTTCCAAATATTTAGAAGCGGTATAACATTTTGAGTTATTTGGTCTACATATGTTTCAAAATTTGCTCTCACTGGCTGTTTTATTAACTTTCAAAAACTTTCAAAAATCGCGTTGTCGAGTCGCGTCCGGTATATGGTAAAATATAGAAGTGTTCAAACAGTCATTATACAATAAATCGTAACAACACGTAAATTTATTACTGTAAAGCTTTGTTCTAATACTTCTACTTTTTCAACTTTTATGAAGCCCAATCGGGTGTTGGGCCATCAATTTCCCGCTTGTAATACAAAATGACTGAAAATTGCAAATTTCGCAAGGCTATAGCCTATTATCCGCATTTTACAACATTTCGCAACGAAACTTTGGAATATTACTAATTTTGTGATGCTCTTTCAAGCTGTGATGAAATTTTTGTCTAGATCAAAATTTAGTCTATAATGCAAATGGTCCATTCGCACTGAAATATTCAGGCATTGACATCATTGAAACCATTATACCATTGGCATTGAAACCATGCCGGCAACATCGTACGGTGTTGAAAATTTTGAATATAGTCGAACCAAAGAAACATAGACTATTATAATTATAGAAGCACAGGATGCTCAGGAAAGTGTTTGATGAACGTGAGTTGCCGGGAATGCACTCCTATATATATATATAGGTAGTTCCTTCATATCTGAGACCAGGGATTGTCGATTTGTTTCCAAAGTAGCCCACATTTAAGAATTAATGTATATACTTAAGCCCCGTTTACACTACGCTCAATTTTTGGTACGGCACGGATAAAATTGGTATACCCGTACCACTTTTTTGGTTCTTGGACTATCTATTTAGCTAAGCCCCGTTTACACTGCGCTCAATTTTTGGTACCCTACCACTATTTGGTTCTTGGACTAAGTGTAAACGGCGTAGTGTAAACGGGGCTTTAATGACGATAGTGACTACACTATATGTGCCTCAATTACTTGATCATATCAAATTATATTGTTTTTATTCTCCGCGTCTCTTGCATCCATCACTTCAAATAGATGCACAAAATGTGATCTAATTTGCTGCAGAAAATAGCGATTAATATAGCACTTATAATATATTATTTGAACATATGTACTGAAATATATCGGTTGTATGTAACTTGTAAAATGTCAGTATAGCCTATATAGGTATATAAGCAACGTCATCTTGATAGTTTTAATGCTTTAGGCCTTTAATGCTTTTTTAGTTTTAATGCCTTTTTAGGACCTAGGCGTATATTAAATACATTGTCATGCAAGAACAGAAACAATATCAGTTCTCAAGTGTTACAATAGGCTACTTTCGATCTGTTGTCGGTTACATTGCGGGAACTTCAACACAGACCACAGAGGCGAAGGTCACGTATATATATGTGGTAAAAGTTGTTCCTCAGCCGCCTTTGTATTCAGAAGGTATCTGAATTCCCTGCACCGGATATAAAGGGGACTATATATATATATATATACCGGGTGGCCCAAAAAAAAGTACTCCTGTTTGATTCGTAATAACATCTAAACAAGTATAGCTTTTAAAGAGAAATAACTTGCATCAAATAGAGGAAGGACTAACTTAGACTTTGATATATTACAGTTCTATTTCACTTAAAAATTCACGGAGATATTAATCTTTAAATTCGGGAGGATATTTCTGGATGTGTCTGAAATATGCAAAAATCGGCGTATCAAATATTAATCAAGATTTGCCCGACTGAAACATGCACTATTACCAGTAAATAAATGACACTTGACAAATTGTTTATTATGAAACAAAGTATTATTATATCTACAAAATACAAGCAAGATTCATTCGTCCGAAATTCGCGTGTGTTCCTAGCACGAATACGTTTCCTTATTTCATGAGACCACTGCATCGCGAAGGATCGTCATTGGATCGTTCGTAGTTCTGAATTACGGCATGCTGTCATGCACAACGGAATTGTGAAGCTCTTCTAACTTCTGCAACGTTCTGAAATCTTGTTAAGAACACCCAAACTCTTTTGCCGTTTCTTAATCTTGGCAAGTTCATGGAGCAAACTGAGAATTATATGAAACACAATCAAACCATACAACTCCATAAGACATAACAATTAAGCAACTCCCCAGAGACATGCAACATTTTTGGAACAAAACGTAACAAAATAGTAGCGTTGATACGGTGATGTGTATTTGCAAAAAGCAATATTATTTCCTTCAATAAAGAATATTCATCCTGCTCTAACCGAGAAATAATCAACTCAGTCTGTTTGAACCCATTAAAAACATAAAAAAATTAGGCTATTAAAAATAAGAAAAATTTAAGCGCCTGCCTTCCATGGTCAGTCTTTCATGTACATTTAAGTTTGCAAAGACCTAATATTAAATACTTGCATAATTTCGAACGTTCATATTTCAGGAAACAATGAGCTAAGACTTACATGTAAGATGTCTAAATCTACGCCATATCCCTTACAAACCCTAACGACAATTCGCCGAAATACAAGTTACCCTGATATGTCATTAAGCAAACAAACGCTGGAGTTAAAATTTGATACGCCGATTTTCGCTAATTTTAGACACATCCCAAAATATGCTCCCGATTTTGAACATTAATATCTCCGTGAATTTTTAAGTAAAATGCAACTGTAATATATCAAAATCTAAGTTAGTCCTTCCTCTATTTAATGTATATATATATATATATATATATATATATATATATATATATATATATATATATATATATATATATATATATATATATATATATATATATAGGCCGTGGAACGAGCGCGCACTCATTATATTTCGATTCAAAGGTAACCTGGGGCGAGCTGGTTTTGGCCGAACAAACTGGTGTAGGCCTACATTGGTTTGAAAGAAAAAAACAATAAGGGATGTCATAAAAATACATTGAACTAAAAATAACTGGAACGATACCTCCAACCGGAAAAGGGAAGCCATGCCCAGGCATGCCCACTGTTGTCATGCCCAGTCTTTTCACGTAACGGAAAAACGCGATTTTTAAATTTTCTAAACTGGGTAAAAAAATGTACTAATTCATCGCTTAAAACGACGTAAAATGCACCCACCAGAGCATTTTTTTACAATAAAAACATCCTCCAGAACTCTAGAGTAAAATATTTTTAATTTATTTGTGTAGAATTCGAATTCGTAATTAAATTTCCTTTTTTGAGAAAAAATGTTGAGCGAGGAGTGGAGCTTGCCGTGGTCTAATCATAAGTATTTGTGTGAAATTCCCTATTTTGCTCATTCGTTTTCCAATTTATTCGTCTGAAAGTTAGGAAAAAAGGTATTCTAACAAGATCAAACTACCAACCACAGTTTAATTATGTTTTGTAGTAGAGTATTTATTAAGTTTTAAAGGTACAAAATAACAAATATAAACATTAAAGACATTAAAAAGTTTTTTCGCGGACAAGTATTTCATGTTGCGATTATTCACATTCGGCAAGAAATACACAGAACAAGTCGTCAACGAAGGCAAACAAAGTGATAGATACAGACTAAATAAACTTGTCTTGTTTAACAATCAATGAAGTTGTTATAAATACATATTTAATACGTTTATAAGATAAAGAATTACTTATCTTTCTCAAGTGTCATCTGCATATAAACGTTCCAGTCATTCAAATATGCACTTGTTGTCTCCAATCGGTTACTTTCGTCCTTGCAATTTTAGTCGGTAGGGTTCAAGATATGTTTTAAATGCACTTTTAATACAAAAATATAGCTTAAAACCCTAAATAAACGACAATTTTCGACCCATTCGCCCAAGAAAAAACATTCAAGTCACTGCCGAAATGGTCTCGCGAGAATGTCTCGCAACACAAACGCGCGTGTCTGGAGGTAGAACACGCGCGGCTGGAGGTAAAATTTGGCTTCATCCGATCACTAGCCAAACCTATTGGAGGTAGCGTTCCAGGTATTTTTAGTTCACTGGTCACAACACACGGACTAGTAGGGCACAATAGGGAATGCAGCTTAATGGGTTAACTCATGGACAGATAGCCTGCATAGTATCCATTGAGCGCCAGCGCTCTCGCTTAACAGGTGATATCGTCTGGCGTTAGACAGAGAGAAAATAATATAGTAGGGCGCGCATTAGGGTGCATTGCAGCTTCTTGGGTTAACTCAACGCATGGACACATGTACTGCAACTAGATCGTACTCGGAAACTTCTTCCCCAATGCCAGGGAATTATCTAACTACATTATATATGATTTTATAATACTGGGTTTCTGTAGTCCCAAAAACAATTTAGCATCTTTGCTTATACTCTATGGGCAGAAAGTTCGTACGAAACTTGAAAGTCCTTGGATTTGAAAACAAAAATCCAAGGCCTTGAAATTTCTTCTTAAATTCTGACACATCGTATAGCTTTTCTGACACATCATAGCCTTGAAAGTCCTTGAAAAGTCCTTGAACCTTGCTTTTTATATGACTGATGCTCTTCCTATAAACCTGTTACCTGTACAATCAATGGATCAAGAAATTTTCTCTTAATATATATATATATATACGAATGACAAATACGGTAATACATTATGTAGGCAGAAAGTCAAGTGTTTATCACATATTTCACTTGGATTAACGAAAAGTGTTTTTGAAAAACGATACGATATTAAGCGTTTTATTAGTATTTAAAGTGAGACGATGATTTTATGAATAATGGACCGCGAATACAAAAAAAAATTATACGGAAAGTGCATGTTGAAAGACACGGCGCGTGTTGTGTTTTCCACGCGGGGTCCGTCACGGCAGAGATCTCGTGCACTTGGCTGGGAAATCAGGTTTAGAATTTAGAAATCAGAAATCAACTCCAAATGATCTGAAAATCAGATAATTTAGAAATCAGAAATGACAAAAATACAACATAGTGAAAAGCTTGCATATATTGGAATTGCATATTGTGTCCTTTTTGTTGGCTGTTTATGATTTCATAATTGTCGCGTTATACTCCGGGATGTCGATGCTGAGGGTAAAGGATATACGAAACCTTTGGAATTTGTTGAAAGTTGACTACAACTGGAGCAAAGGATTTGTTATCAAAAGGGCATATTTGTTAACAAAAGTGTACTGAAACAGAAGTCAAAGCGCACTTAGGTTTTAGGCCGGTTTTATATACGTCGAATTTTGGTCGCGTCGAATAATAATAATAGTAATAATAATAATTAATATTTATACTGCGCAAATTAACATGTTACAGTATATGATCAAATGCGCTTAAGACAATAGATAATGAGATGATAAACCTCATCAAGCTTCATTATCTATTCTTTGAATTGTGACGAGACCGAAATTCGACGTATAAAACAGGCTTTAGTTACCATACACAACTAGAAATTTACATAAGTAATCTATTCGTGTTAAATCTGTTCGTGTTAATGAACATATGTTGCACCCATAATCTGCACCCGCATTGCACGCAGACATTTGTGAATACAAGAGGCAAAGTCACGGCATCCCTGTCCATATTCCAATTTCAATTATTAAGAAGCTCCAGAGTTGGAATAAATTTATTTGTAAATATTAAAATATACATATATATAAATATAGAATTCTACATTTGCTCTATCTTTATGATATTGAGCACTCTTTGCGTTTCGTATACACAAACCTACTCGTATATATAAATATATATATATATAAGTATAACTATACAGTAAATACAATCAGGAAATCTTGATATCAGAAATCGAGAAATAAACTAAGAAAAATCCAATGATTTCGAAATCTCACCCCTCCTGTTTTCAACGTATATGTAGTTACATTTAGGTGTCAGTTGGCATACCTTCTCAATTCTCAATTTATGAGAAATTCAACGCATGAATGATGAATCAGTATACGTACGCGTTTATTAGCTACATACATGCTTGGCGCAAAAAAAAATGCCATGCTGAATTCTTTAATAATCGTAACGTCTTGCTGATGAAATATAAAATATTAATTCCCGTCAAAAAAGTTATTCATGTAGTTTTCCTTTGCCAATTTGCCAAACATTGTATCTGAAATTGCTGACACATGTCATTCGGCAACAACTTGATAAGGAAGTCAAAAACAAAACAATGGGGAACCAAATTCACATTGTTATAACACAAAGTCGAAAAGTTGATATTTTATACACAGTTGCATGCATACATGTCAAAACAAATAGCGCATGCGTGTATGTTTTACGCGTGCCAAATAATGCGAATAATATGCGATTTCTTAGATTTCTAGCCTGCGCATTTCCGAAAACTCACGCTAGCTCGCATGCATTGTAGCCCTGTATTGTCTGCCTTTATGAATATAAAACATCAAAGGCACTTTGGCAATATTTATAGCCTGCGGTGAATATTTTGAAGGTCGTTCGAAAAGTTTAGAAAAGTGTTTTAATGTCAGGTAGTTCGGACACAAACTACGACAACGTATTGTAGAATGCTATACAGACCCCATGACTTTGAGAGGTCCCTACCGCACCAAACTTCAGACTTTAAGATATAATTAAATATAATTTTAAGTGACCATTTTGACCTTTATAAACAAATATTGGGAAGAAATTTAAACGGACATTCACAATGTCAATGGCATAATCGGATTTTTTATCACAAAAAACCTGACCCCTCACGAAAATATATCTTCACTGTTATTATATAGAGCATGTATTTCTATATATATTTATATATATATAGACCGCAGCATTGTATATATATTTTAGTCGATAACCCTCTCAGAGCGGACCTCAAATAGGCTATATAATATACATGACCTGCATACTAGCATAGCCTATAGCCTAGCCTTGACTATTATTTCTGTTAATATTTTGAAATGTTGCCATTTTCTGTTTATTTTCAAACAATCCCACACATGCGTGCATGAAATCCATATCTATATAAATATAGGTTTTAGCCTCGAATAAGGAAGCACTGTGTCAAATCTAGAGAAAACAATATCAATTTAAAATGCCTCATATGTACATTTCATACAAATATATATTTTCAACATTTTTCAACGAAACGCTGTGCAGATTATTTTCCCGCCAACATGCATGTATGTATTGATGTATAAATCGCTAGGGCCGATAGGAAGTTAAACTCTGGCGGCTTTTACCGAACTTTATACGAAGCAAATGGCATTGCCAGAATTGATATATTTCGCCTGAATACTTCATACAAGCGTCTTTATGTTGTATTCTCATTTTAGAGAACAGAATTTCGTTTCAAATACCACCTAAAATTGATCAAAATCATTCATGTTGAACGGATGTGTCATTCTGTTGTTGTATAAGATACGAATCAGCAAGTTTTAAAGTTGGTTATCATTCATTGAGTGGACAAATTCTTAACCCTTCCTAAAATTCTTGCATTTCCCCCAAATTCGTGCTTCAAAATAAGTCTCACATACCTTTGGCCTTCTTAGCACATCGCTCTGAGTGTTCTGACCATATAACCACACGGTCTTCGCTCGATAAACGAGTGCGGCATTGCGGGGCCAGAAACCAACATTATACTGTAAATATTGATGTGGCCGAATTTGCAAGGCTATCATGTTTCATCTCGTGTTTGATGACACATATTAAAATATAAAGTGGCATGCGAACATGGGTCATTTATCAAATTGCAAATTGTTGGGCAATGCAGGGCAAGCCAAATCTTGACATGGTGCATTCCTAGGATTTTTCACACAATATGGTGCCTGGTTTTGTTCGCGGCATATGATACTGGTAAATGAAAATTTCATTGAACTATTCTTATTGGATGGCTAGCCTTTAGCTTAAATTTTATCAGTTCTGTCTCTGTCATAAGCCTTTCTCCCTCGATGAAACCATCAAATCTTTCGTTGTCTTCAAAATAGGTCATTTATCAAATTACAAATTGTTGGCCAATGGCCATGCCGGGCTAGCTATATCTTGGCACTGGAAATTTTTCACCAAATCCTTTACACTATATGGACGTAGTATGTATCTTAGGGGAACAGCTGGGCATTTTGTACGGAGCATGCGCGAAAAAATCAATATGGCGACATACATTTATAGGAGTGCTTCGTGTATTTATCTGGTTTTAAAGCTGATAAAACAACATTTCAATGAACAAAAACTTTGTAATATTTAGTGGAAAACATTAAG
>CACRXK020009779.1:0-18619 GCA_902702795.2 Paramuricea clavata
CAAACTGAGTTAAAAATAGTGGAAAAAAAGCCGTAATTATACTCATTGTTACAATCCATTTAATAAAATGCAACATTTGTTTGTTTTAATGAAAAAATCAGTTATTTTCATGAGAACGATTTGTTATTCCATCTCAATTTTTTAATCTCCAATCGCAATAACGTAAAGTATTATTACCCGCGAACCAATGAGTCAAATTTAAGAAACAACCCACTGTTAGAAAGCTGAATGGCTACGCTTTAAAATGAATGTAAACTTTAACGTTTTCGTCTATTATTTGTTTAGCAATTTACATTTCAGTCGAGGATTGCGCTTTTTTTGATACACCTTGTATATATATATATATATATATATATATATATATATATATATATATATATATATATATATATATATATATATATATATATATATATATATATATATATATATATATATATATATATATATATATTATACTATACTCGTATTATATTGCATTGCATTGCATTATGGTATTGTATACATGTCATTTTGTGTAAATTTATCAAATGGCGAAGTAATATAAATAAATAAATAAATAAATAGATTAAGCCTTTTGCCCACATATCATACCCGAGTACTTTAATTTTATTATATGGACAATCTAGGAGTTTATCCATATAATTATAACATTAAAGTTTCAAGTATATGTAGTAAATTTATAATGGCTTATAGTCATTCGTTAACTTATCGACATGTAATTAACTTACGGATGCATCCCAATACGTCGTAGATGGTAAAACAGGCCAGGTTCCTGGGACTGTAGTAGTGTCTCAAACAGCAGACACAGTGACACTATTCCCTAAGAGAAAGAGAATATTCTATCAACAGTACTATAGGTATACGTATACAAGCTTTATTCATGCTGAAGGAAAAAAGAAAAGAAAAAATGATCGTGTTACCATGACAATTATCTTAAATACTTCATGTTTGGAAAATATATAGTTGTTTCATTAGCAAGGCGAGGAGGGGTTTCTGCATGCATGGCATTTCTGGTTAACTGAATATAGAACCTATTGCAGTCTCCGCAGACATTTCACTATAGGGAGGGGTTCCTGTATTGAAATACCTGCGCACAAGGCTATACAGTAGAAACACATGAGAAAATAGTTGTTCTAAAACTTTCACCTCTCATTCTAAAACAATATTCTTTAATTTTTAATCAGGATTCAATTTAACCTTTTAAATTGAATGTTGATTAAAAATTTAAAAAAATAACACAGAAATGTTTTCTTGTATATTAAGTAATTCGTCCCAGATTTAAGTCAAATCGAATTCCCTGGCATGGTACTATATAAGCATGCACGTATATCAGTAGGACTACATGCATGTACCTGTGGATGTGATGAAATACAGTGAAGGCGGGAGAAATATCTATAAACAAACAAAGATATAAAGATGTTTATATGAAAGAATATCACAAATGGATTTCAGTACAAATAGATTCAAGTTAAACACGAGGAATATGTCGAATAGTTCCTTTATTGTTTAAAACTGATTGCTTAAATTAAATGTGCAGAAACTCCCATTTCACATTAATTTTAACCTTTATTTTATGAAGAAAATTCACAATTTACCTGGTGTATAGCTCTCTAAAAACGTGATAGAGACGAGATGGATTCTCATACATGTAACATAACGGAGCAGCTATATAGGTCAAGATAGTAATTAAATAAATTAATAAGTATGTGGAGTTTCATTCTAAATTTCCTTCCAATTCATCATGAAAACACGGATTTTTCTTTACCATACATAGAAAAGCCATGGAATGGAATAATACCTGTAAATAAATTCAGAAATCTGTATTAGAACACAGAAAGAGTAATTGACGTTAAAAATAGGATGAGGCAGTTCTTATAAAAAAACTGAAAACTGGTCGGAAAAAGTCGAATGAATCGGTTTTCTAAAACACGTTTGATGCTATATATACTAGAACACATGCTGCACGACGGCTACTCAAAAATCACTTTCGTTTTTAAATCCACTTTATCGTTCAGTTCGAACTGAACTTCTTCGAAACTTAAAACACTGTTGCACATATATTATTTCTTTGTGAAACTGCAACGCAAAGCCGAACCAATAAAAGATTAAAGACCGCGTTACATGTATGGTTTGATTTTATCGAAATATGGATTAGCTGCATAAACTTTTTTCGGTTTTTGTGCAATTGCATGCAACATTAGTTAAATGATTTTTAAAAGACATCGTTTTCGATTAATCACCTCACTCCACACCCTAGATGAAAACCAATATACGTAGATTTAAATCATTATGCATGCAAACCTACCATTAGGTGGATAAAACACTGCATATTCATGAACTCCCAGTTTTCCTAGTGAGAAGTGAGATCAGTTGAACTACCGTTTGGAATAAAACAAACTAGACCTTTAAAGTAATGTCATAATACCCAAGCAATGGTTGCTATACATGTCTATATGTTTACTTTTTTGCAGATAGCCAAAAATAACTTGAGCAATTAGGCCTCATAAAGTCAATTTTGGCAATATAGTAATTAGTGGTATGATACTTGTGACGGATCCATTGCTGAAATCGGCGTCTTAAAATATGATACCTCTATTGAATCTGTCTTGGATTCACTAGGAGAAAATCATGCAAATCTGACCTCCGCGAGTGTAAAAATTGCAAAAAGGTACTGTACGAACAATATTTTCCACTGTACCAGTGCGCGCGAGTGTGTACGACCTTCTGACCCAGGGGTTTGCAGCATGGTTACTGCAGATTCCAACATCTGACACTCCTACTGCTATATATTAATATTATATACATACAGTATACCGTATGCTTCAATTTCGAGGAAAAAGTGAAACAAATTTCGGAATAGATAAAGGTAAAGGGTGCTTCTTATAAGTTATAATTTAGGGTTAATTTGAACATTTAGTATGATTGACGTTTCAGTGCGATAGGAATTGAATAATTGATATTGGCGAACAGATGCTGCAGTAACTTTTTTGTATTGAACTTTAGGTTTGTAAAATTTTGACTATTTTAGATTGCGGGGTTTTTGTAGATGGAAACTTCGAGCGGAAGATTATATACGATCTTAGACCTAACCAGGAGCAGCAGCGAAAATGCAACTATAGGTCCTCTGGCAGGAATCGAACCTGCAGCCCTTGCGATTCCGTGCAGCGCCCAACAAACTGAGCTACAGAGTCCAGTTGTCAAGATCTAACCACAATTGTATAGTGGGGGATGCCAGGTATGGTTAAAATATCGAGATTTTTGAGCATCTCTTTTTGTAGACGGAAACTTCGAGCGGCGTTCTATAGAACGTTCTATGCGATGGCCTTTCTGAGAACTATAAATATAGTGATTTGAAAATATTATGTATTCTTATACCTCTTATGTAAGATTTAGGTGGCGACGATGACATCTGATCAAAGTGTTTCAATACTTTCGTATCACGAGTAAATGCCAATAAAACCTATAAAAAGAAAATACTTGCAAATTATACAGAAATAGAAATAATAATTAGAACGTTTACCGGATAGCCTTTCAGTCCTCAGTTGCATGAATGTTAAAACACACTTACTTGATAGAGTAAGTCTTCAAAAACGAAATATTGATCATCATTTGTAGCAGTTGACTTGACATCCTTAAAGCAAAATTATTTTTGAAAGTTTATGGGGAAAAACCCCGATTATCAATTACCGATAATTTAATATCGTTATTTTTTCTACTCTTGAAAGTCACTAAATGTTATAAATATGATTTCCGCCAAGCTATACACAAAAAATAGCGGTTCCTATTTCCGAATATATAGGTTATTAACTGATATAGGCGAAACATCTTCCGACGAACCAACTATACCGACTACACGGAAGTGTCAAGCTTTTCACGCATCACAGCTAGAATACTTATATACTGAGATCAAATAAAAACGTCGAAAAATAAAACTCAATACCAAAAAAAAATAAAATAGAATACAGCTTATATACTGAGATCAAATAAAAACGTCGAAAAATAAAGCTCAATACCGAAAATACCAAACACCTTTCAATATTTTCGGTATATCGATATATCGAAAAACCAAATATCGAATAATTAACAATTTAAAAACCGATATTTATCATATTGACAACCCCATACAACAGCCTAAGTACTTATGTATCAGTCAATTCCAGCAGTGCCCGAAATTTTTTGGTCCGGAGGTGGGGACTTCGACGTTTTCCATCATGGCGGACTATAACATGGCAGATTTCTTTGTAGGTTTGCATGGCGATAAAACATATTATACTTTTTGTTTGTGGAAACACCTTGGCCTTTCAGTACCATTGTTTTTGATCATTACATGATGAGTAAAATCCTTTGTCTACAGTATATGAAATAGTTTTCTCCTTGAATGAACAATGATCACTAACAATGATCTATCAGTGCATCTCCGACTATCAGCGACATACGAAAGCTAGCTTAAGTAAAGATAATATTTTCAAAGGTTGACATAATTATCATAGATCTAGCTGGATGCGCTGAAGTTAGGGTTGAGAATTTATACTGTTGCATTAATATAAAAGCATTTTTATTCTTGTTGTAGAACTTCTATTTTCTACTTCGCTTTTATATTGTCCATAGAATTATAACGTGCAAATCAACGTGCACTAAACAGTCAATATTATTGCCCGGGTGTGGGGATATATACCCAATTGTTTTGCCCAGGGGTGGGGATTTAGCACAGTTCTTCTTTCCCTGGGGTGGGGACATAGCCATTCTCTTTCCAGAAATGGCTAATACCCGGGGGGATGGACACTGCTGGAATTGCCTGATACATTATATACAGACTGCATGTTTTCGTTTATCTACAATATACATTCTTCATGCAGCTGCTGTTTAATATATAATAAATGGCAGTACAAAAAGATGTAACTGGTACCTTCTTAATTAGAGTGTCTACCAATAAGTCATATTCGTAAACGTATGACTTAAGCTGTTCAAAATACACCTTGTTCTACAAAGAAATATATACGAAACATCATAGACGTTAATATTATTCAGTTCCGATCACATTTAGTGTTATACTGCCCGGGGCCGGTATATATATAGCCCTATCCACCGAATAGTGATTTTATGATCAATTTTCTAGAATTTGCCGCTAATAGGTAAGCCCTATGCAGATTATAGTTTAGTATTTATAAATGAAAGTTTGTTATATATTGTGGGATCCGTATTTTCACAGCTTTTCAGGAATTTTTACAAAGGTTGGAAAAATCACTATGTCCGTTAGATAGCACTATCACCTAAATCTTTGTACAACTCACCCCTGATGAGTGTAAAGGTTACCATGTGTAGTCCTAGGGCTAAAGCAATCACGTAACCTAACCTCAAAAATCAAATGTTCCTTTTCAAACAGGCAACTATGTACAAGTCTATAAATAAGCGATTCATGAAATTGAAGAAAATGATATTGTCCTTGCCAATAATGTAGATAAATATTCACAATTGTTATTTTGTTTCATCAAAGATATGCTGGAAAATAGGGCTAATGCAGGATTTTACAGATTATTAACTTCTTATTAACCGAACGCGAGGTCTGTACAGTAAAATATCGGACCGAGGTCTTTTTTGTACAGACCGAACCCGTACGACGAGGTTTGTACAAAACGATTGCTCAGATCCGATATTCCTCTGAACATACCGAGCAAGCGAGGTTAATAAAAAGTTTATTATATGGCATTTATATGCGTTTGTTTTTACGTAATGGACCGTCGGTCCATTACGGGAAAATAATGGACCGTTGAAAGTGCTTCTCAGCCAATCACAGTCCGCCATTTCACCGGAAGTGATGCTTGCCATATAATAATGTGGCTTATACTATGTGCAACACTTTAAATTTGAAAGTCAGTTTAAGTCAACGCCCTATATACATCATAAAATAAATCACGTTAATCGTCGCACCTGTTCATTGTCCCCTACATCTAGTATTAACGTCCAAATATGTCGTCTGAGTCCAGTCGGACATCCTGACTTGGCATACTGTTGTGCTGCTGGACAACTCCCCTTTTCAATTACTGTAAAACGTATACATATATAGCCTTTCAGTTTATATTTCGAATCCAGACTAGCACATTAATTGTGCTCTGTGCATTTCAAAAAGCATAGACAAAATGGAATTCTGTGTTTGCATAACCGAATTTAAAACTGAATTTTTATCAGTAATCATTCGCATATAATCATGCGTTGCATCATAGTCAAGAAGGTTAGGAAACTCGATGCAGACATAATAGACCTCGTTATCTATGTTGTTGTCTTCTTTTATGCAAGAAAAGGTCGGTTTATCGTCATGTGTGAATTGTATTTTCCATAGCTTAACCAATATATTAAAATAATCATTGTATTTATGTATGCAGGTAGCTAAAGCATCAGAAATTAGTTTAAAATTTATTAACGTTTTTGCCGCCGTTAGTAACGATTCAGAACATCATCATCACCAACGAAAAAATTAACTTTGTAGACTACATCTAATTATTAAATTATCACGACATAGGAAATGTCCAATAACCTTGGATGGACCTCAAGGCCGAGCCTGGGTTTCAATTGAGTGTTGCGATGGTAAAAAATAAATGAATATGTACTAAGAGATGCTTACCCCTTTTTCCTAGTTTGTACCACTCGTTTTCGTTCATGTCTATAAATAATAACACACATGTTATCAAGTCATATATGACTGCAAAATGTCAGGCTGCTCACCCAACCAACGACCGACCAATAAACTCAATTGCATGAACAAACAGTTTAAATAGCCTGAAACAAATCATAAAGACGTTGACAAATATAAAATGCCTACTTTGTAGAAACCTTAACATTATACACTAAGGACGTGTTATAATTTTATCACCAAGAATCCTGTTCCATTCCCTGCGAACTTGTATTGTGCTCGCCATACTTGGGATCAAGCAAGCAGCTTGCTGAGATTTCAGCAGAGTTTACGATTAGCTGATCTTTCGTCCCCTGACCGGGTGAGTTTTATTCCCTCCTATCTGCCTGACAATAGGCCTAAGGCATTTTCACTCGACCATATTCCACCTCCGAGGATACCACTCCACCTCAGGAATCCAAACTTGAACCCACTCTACCTTAATCCACATTACTCATTCTGATTTCATCTCATTACACACCATTTTCCCACCCCCACTCTATCTCAAGCAACCCCACTCCACCTTACACGTCCATTTCACGTATCCTCACCTCAACCACGTATCCTCACTGTACCTCACGCAATCTCACTCTGCTTGAGTGTTGTCACACCACCTGACACAATCTCATGCCACCACTCACCTCACGCATCCTCACTCCATGCACATCAAACATCCTCATTGCTGCCGAGCGTAGCGAGGCAGCACACTATTCTTGACACGCGGTGGTTTCTCCAGAGTCCACTCGACCCAGTCTTTCGCGCGAGTTATGTATTGTCGAGATCGAGATCTTGTGTCTGTCTGTCTGTCTGTCTGTAAAGATGTTTGTCGTAATCCGGGGGGAATAATTAAGCTTCAGGAACGTTTGTTAAATGAGGGGAGCGGTCAAAACATGAAGATTTTCAAGCTTTTAATTAAATACGGATCACAAGACAGCAAGAGATAAAAAATATTCGGAAACATTCAGGTAAGTTCGGCTCTATTTTTTTCTTCTTATATACATCAGGCAATGACATTTTTAGTGTTCAATCTAGAGGCAAACAATGTGCTTTTATGAGTTTAACAGCACTTTTAACTGCCCAAAATATACTACTGATCGATTGGTCAAAAACAACATTTAATCGTCTTATTACAAGGAGACAAAATGTACTTGCAAGCTCTGGATAATGGCTTTGTTGTCTTAGAAACTGCCCAAAATATACCACTGATCGATTGGTCAAAAACAACATTTATAAATAATGTCTTATTACAAGGAGACAAAATGTACTTGCAAGCTCTGAATGATGGCTTTGTTGTCTTAGAACCTGCTGTCGAATTCTTATCTGTCGATAATTTACCTAAACTTGTCAGTGTTTCAAGTTGTATACAAACATGTTTCTTACAAGATATGTGATTCTGTGATCGACACAAGTAATATACCACATGTAGTGCATGCAAAAACAACTACAACACCTGTGAATCCTTTTGATACACAAAATAATGATACTATAAACAGTCTGCCCATGGTGGTAGGACAAAATAATAGCATTCTATATCCATTGTAGTAGAGTCCATTGAGGCAAAAAATATCATTGATCTGCCCATTGTGGTAGAGCCCATTCAAGGCAAAAACTATAGATCTGCCCATTGTGCCAATGTGGTAGAGCCCGTTGAGGCAAAAACTATAGATCTGCCCATTGTGGTAGAGCCCATTGAGACAAAAACTATAGATCTGTCCATTGTGGTATCTAGAGCCCATTGAGGCAAAAACCATTGATCTGCCTGTGGTCTAGCTCTTTGAGGCACCAACTATCAGCGATCTGCCCATTGCGATGGAGCCCATTGAGGCACCAACTATCAGACTAGGGGTCAGCCAGGGGGGGGGGTCGTGGTATCCTAAATAGCTGATAAATATGGATCAAAATACCTATTATATGGTCAAAATGTTACATAATACCTAAAGCAATCAGAAGCTGTATACCAGACCTAATACCCAAAATTAGTCATAACATTTAAAGTAAATATACAGTATACTCGAATTAAATACCATTAGATCCTATATACACAAAACCCTATGGCCGACCCTACAGACTGCTCTGCCCATTGTGGTGGAGCCCATTGAGGCACCAACTATCAGTGATCTGCCATTATGTGCAAAGGCAATGAGTTTATAGTGTTCCATTTCTAGATGTTTATAGCTTTAAACAAATGTGGAATGTTGCTAAATCAGGTTTAATATTAAAGATTCCTAGAGCAACCCAGTGTGGATTATTGTCTGCACATATATTGACTTACCAGCAATTACATGTAATATTACTAACATTTTAACTGACTTTTGTATAAGATCTGAGATATGTCCATTGTTAGCATAATATGAAATAATTCTAGTGGCCTACATATGGCTGTGTCACTACGATAATGCTCACAATTTCTTTCTTATTATATATTTTTGCAGTTCTGACTGAGTACAATCTTAATCATGTCAATGAATGGTGTCATCTGAAGCATATTAAACAGAAATGTCAACAAATACATTTTGTCTACCCATCGGCAGATTGTTCGGTTGGTCTGTGATAGGGGAAGCCATGAAGGTGGCATTACATGTAAAACGATAATTGGAACAAAAACCGACTTTATAGTATTTTTATATAAACATTGTTCTGTATTCAGTGGCAAACTCACACATGTGATCACCAAGTTTATACTTTATAGTGCACTTTTTATAAGATGAGATGTAAGATACAATCAGGGATGCCAGAACTGGGGGGCAGGAAGGGCAGCCACCCCCGTTGCCCTTTACCAGAGGGGCAAGGGGGGCAAAGGTGTCCTTTCAATTTAAAGGATTGCCTTGGCAAAATAGCGAATTGTCAGAAATGTTAGTGGAATTCTTTTACTAATTTGCTTCAGAAAACGCAAGAATTGCAGTCATCGAGCTTCATGAATAGCATAATCGCCTGGCGGAGAACCCCCTCACACCCCTATCATCCAATAAATAGAAAACATGATTAGGTGAAGTTCAACTCCCGATGTCTTGCAAACATCTCTTAGTATATATCAATTCAAAAGTGCCCTTTCACGAAAATCTGCCACCCTTGCCTTCACATCGTTCCGGCGTCCCTGGATACAATTGTAGAAGGTAATTGATGTAGAACATGTGTAAGACATTAAATCATACATACAGTGAAAAAGACACTTTTTGGTTGTAGTACATCCTGCATGTACATATCGGCAGCATTTTGCTTGCGATAGTAACTCCTAGTTTTACCGTATTCTTACTCCACCTCACGCATCCCTACTCCACCTTACTCTACCTTAGGCATCCTCACTCTACCTTTCTCTGCCTGATTCTACCTCTTGCATCCTCACTCCACCTCTTGCATCCTCACTCCACCCCACTCCACCTGGCGCATCGTCACTCCACCTCACCCTACCTCTAGCCTCCTCACTCCACATGCTTAATTAAAAGGTCTGTTGCGTTTTGTACCACTTTGCCAAAAATCCGTCCTTGGCATCTTGGCATTGTACACAAGTGAGGATGCTTCCACATCGGGTATCTTCACATCACCTCAAAATCCAGATCAATCGACCTGTATAATACTCTGTATAGCTCGATCAACCCGGTCAACTTTATACAGTTAAATTAAAAACCTTTGGAGTTTCCT
The DNA here is from genome assembly GCA_902702795.2 of Paramuricea clavata. Classification (NCBI taxonomy): domain Eukaryota; kingdom Metazoa; phylum Cnidaria; class Anthozoa; order Malacalcyonacea; family Plexauridae; genus Paramuricea; species Paramuricea clavata. The sequence goes on from CACRXK020009779.1 coordinate 10,310, forward strand.
TCAGCGTCAAACGAACCGTGTTGACTGCCACAATGTTCCGTTTCTTTGAAGAACGAACGCTGTGAAGAGAATATCTCATTAAATGTTAAATACTGTATGAAATAAAAAGACATGTTATATTCTTGTTTTTTGTTTCATACTTGTTTCATTCATGCATATAAAATTGTGACCATTATTTTACTGCATTAGCAAGAAGCTTACCAGTTCTGAAACAGTCTTCACTTTAAGTTGCACTTTAATTTGTCCCCATCCTCTAATTGAACTACAGTAATAAAAGACATGCAAAAATTCCGATTAAGGTCAAACAAAAGTACTACTATAGTGGGTAAAAGTAAATAAGAATCTTTTAAGATTCTTTAAAGATTATTCTTTTAAGAATAATTCTTTTAAGATTATTCTTTTATTATTCTATTCTTTTAAGATTATTTACAGCACTTAAAAGTGCTGTAAGCGACCAGTGCTGCATCACACAGGACGTGCAGAATGCAAAATTACATTGCTTACTTTGGAGTCTTCCTTAGAGGAGAATAGTTTGGATTCTTCACATTAATAACAGCCTGCAGTAGAAAGAAGGTTTCATACAGCAGTTTACATTCTAAAAGTTGTGGTGTGAAAAAGAATTCGAATCACTAGCTCAAAGTTATCTTCGAATGTCCCACCTTCGTCCTTCGAATCAATGGTCTCTTGCTTAACGTCTCTCGTGGGAACTCTCGCTATATATGTTTGTATCTCCTTTCTTGGAAAAGAGTTTTAAGTAATTCTCTGCTGTAGCCAGAAATGCTTAGAGTAATTTAGAACTGTCAATTTGAACATTTGAACGGACATAATGCATAATTAAACTTAAATTTCGCACGAGTTGGTGTGCGCAGTACAAGTGTGTAATGCAAAATTATGGAGATTCATCCTTTTGTTAAAACTGTTCACCAAGAAAAATAAATGAAAGTACATACACCCAGTACTTACCTCCATAAAATCCAATGTGGAATACACTGGCCTGATTTTATTTAGTGCTAGAAGAAAATCCCAAGTTTTGGTTGTTTAGAATAATCATCTCCAATTTTTTTGTTGCCATATAGTTAGCATTTTTTACTGTTAACAGGTGTGGTGAACAATGTTGGTGGACATTGGAGGCACATTGTACCTCAATTAAAGGGAAAATTATACAGTACATATTTCACTAGATATAGAGAATAAAAACTCTATACCATAGTGATGAACTGCTCATTTACATTCTTATTGAAGCATGATTTCAGTGATGAATACTGAATTTGGAGTTTTGTAAAAATACTCAAATTTGTCTGTTTACCTGTCATATCACACTCGGAGCCAAGTGTACTAAACTTTGATGATACTGCAGCTTGATCTGTCGTTGATCTCTGAATTAGTTTGGTACTGATTAGTTTCGTTAACCGTGGTTTGGTACAGAGAACAGGAATCCCAAGCTTTGCTTATGCCCGCATCGCCAATAAGCAGAGCCTGGGCTTCTACGCTCTAAGGCGTTGTTACCTTACGATAACGTTACTGTACCTTCCTTGCCAATGAAAGAGACAACTCAGTACACATGCTATTGATGCTTTTAAGGACCTTCTTCTCCCAAGATGCCTAAAAAGGTGGAATATAATAACAATGGAAAAATATATCACAATACACCCTTCAGGAAAGTACTTAGTCTTGGCTATACAGCCTCGTCTTCGATATCTGCTTTGGAGCCTTTTATCTTGTTATCGATGACTTAATTATATAAACGTCTTTTATATTATCTACTATAATTGTTTGATTTCGTACATGTGTCACCTGTAACAAGATACAAGGCTCTAAAGGGTGTATTATTAGTGCGTTTGAGGGAAACTGGACTATTAAAGTGAGTGGCGGCTTTTTTCGGAGGGGAGTTTAATGAATTCAGGCCCCGTCCACATGTATCCAAATTCGTTTGAATCCGCAAACATTTTGTTGCGGATACGCCTTCCGTCCACATGTATCCGATGAAAACGCACAATGTAACCGCAAACTTTTGAAAACGCTCTCCAGAGTGGAAACCTTTGAAAACGCAACGAATCCGGATACGTGTGGACGCACAGTAACGTTTTGAAAACGATGACGTAAATCGATGAAATTTGATATCCACCCACTCTAAAGTATACAACGTACTGACACTGTGCTGTGAACAGATTCAAAATGTCAGAATACTTTGACTGGCAGGTTTCCCAATCGACATTTCCTGTCGTCCTTGCGACTTTATAATCCAGAATAACACTTAATACAAGGTCCACTTCAACGTCTGTCCACACAAATGGCTGGCTCTTACTTTTCCCTGCGATGACTTTCATTTGCTAACTTTTCTCCGGCATTAACTACATCGCCGGCTCATCGCATGTTCTAGCGTATTAGTATATTCTAGCGTATTAGTATCGTTTTTGCGGATACGTGTGGACGGTCGAAAACCCAACGAATCCGGATACGTGTGGACGCGTAAAGTTTTGAATCCGTAACAAAATATTTGCGGATACAAACGAATCTAGATACGTGTGGACGGGGCCTTACTGAAACGCAGGAAGAAAGAAACGCTATAAACCAATGTGAAATCAGAAGCCTAATAATATATCTTATCAGACGCATTTGTCTCTTATTATTATTATTATTATTATTATTTTAAATTTCCAAACTAGCAGTAACAACTGAATTACTTTGGAATTACAGGGTATAAGAACATAGGTATTCAATCTATTCTATATTTACAGGTAAAAATAGGTAAGTTAGATAAAAATAACGATAATAATCTAAAGTTTACTTATTATTATAAGCACGAGACGCAGCAGGAATGAAACTGTTCGAAAAACGTTCAGGTCTACACCTAGGTACTAATAAGTTGGGATAAGACCTCAGATTATAAGTTTGAAGACTTTTAGGCGGTACTAAGGCATTCAGTTTATGAGTGGGTTCCAACATCTTCGAAAGGGGTCGCTTGCAATGGACAGTTCTACGTTCGTAAAGAGTCATCAAGTTAGCTTTAAGCAAACATTCAGCATAGATAGTCCCAGGGAAAATAATTTTTAATGCCCTTTTTTGTATTTTTTCAACTTGATCACTCAGGTAATGAGGAAGGCCATAATGCCACACCTGACAAGCATATTCGACAATTGGTCGAATATGTGTACAATAGGTTGAGATCAGAATATGAGAAGGTAAAGCATTTCTTTTACGAAGGCGCAGACCGTACAAACGCTTCGCGGCTTTCTTGCAAATGTAGTCAATATGGCAGTTCCATTTGAGGTCGTCCGAAAGGACAACGCCCAATAGTTTGGCCTCGGAAACGACGTCGACCTCTTGACCGCGAATGGTAATAGGGACAAACGATGGAGTAAGCTTAGAAAAGCAGACACGCAATTCTTTGGTCTTTGACACGTTTAACTTCATATTATTGTCTGATGACCATTCAGAGCAGCTGATGATGTTAGCGGGTAACTGGGAATTGTTTGATATTATTTCCCAAAGGCTAGTATCATCGACAAATTTAACAGTTTCATCCACTACAGCCAAGTCATTAGAAGGCGTTTTTGGAGAGAAAAGGGGTTAAGATTACTTTTCTTCTGAAAAAGTAATAATCTTAACCTTAACTTTAATAAATAATAATCTTAACTTTTTTTCTTTTAAAAGGGGTTAAGATTACTTTTCTTCTAAAAAGGAGCGCATCTTAGAAAGGGGGCTTATTTGAGAGAATGATCGAGAGGAGGGGATTCAGTAGAGGATTTACCTGAGCTTTCTGTAAAAATGCAAGTGGTTCTTTGCAATTATTGGGACATGCAGTTGCATCATCTTTCTGCCTATAAAATACATATATAGCTACGTACAAAATGAATAAATCTTTCAACTTATAATTGGCTTACTACTTGGGAAAATTGTAAAAAACACTTGGGTGGGGTTTGCAGTAATCGGTCACCTGTTGGTGGTTTCCACAGACTAGTAACTCATAGTGATAGCATGGAGAATTCATTTCAGGTTATTTAAAGACAGGGTTTTCTCCCTAACTTCAAATTGAACTGTACCCAATAAGGTGCCATTAAAGACTTTTCATGGTGTAAATATTACACAATTTTAAGGACTCTTTATTATCATTTGCAAACCCCAATAAAACTATTTCTGCAAATTACAAGAGATAAACTATCGGCGTTCCAAAAGGAAATCGCAGGGTACCAGCAAGGCGGTTATAAGATAGGGCGGTGAAACGAGCATTGGCGCCCTGAAATATGTGTGATGCACGGACCCCCCACAGATTTTTAAAAACATTCTAGTAAAAATGGTAGAACGGCTATTAAAAATTGAGGAAGAAAACTTTGAGTTAATTCTTAGTTCAATCAATGTCGATGTCGAAAAAGCTGATAAAATTTCACATGTTATTCGAAAACACTGATAAAACATCAGAGTCGTTTAATGTCCAGATGTTGAACCAAGGTTTGGTATTTGCAATTATTTTTAAAACTCCTACAGACACAGTACTTTTTGCCCATGACCATGTACTACCCATGTGGTGCAGTGTATAAGAAACACAAGTGTTTGTTTACCTTTTTAGTTAATTCGTTTGTAATATTCCTCAATAATATTCGCCGCCAATTCGTAATTTTCTCGCTTTTTTGCAATGTTATTGCTCGGTTTGCTTCTGGACTTCAAAATGTCAGCCGAATATTTTTCAAGCCGTTCGTGTTTCATTCGCATATAGCAAAAAAGCTCAAAAAGTTTAGCGGCCATATTTCTACCGATGAAAGATCTATAAATGGAGTAACTATCGTCCTTGGAGTTTGCGAACTTCCAGTGGCAGTGCAAGTTATTCATATTTTATAAATTGAATGGTTGGGATTGGAAAAACCGCAGGGAAGATGAACACGGAAGCTAGTTTGAAAACAATTCACATTTTCTCAGAGTATTTTGGCTTCTGGTCGGGTATCATCATACCAGTAAGAAAAACAAGTATTCCTTTGTAAAATGAAGAATAAAAGTGCCCATGAAACGTTTCAGGTATGTTTTAAATTTGTAAATTTGAAAATCCTTTGGCTTTGATGATGCGAGATTGCTCGTCCGTAATAAATTTTTATGCCGCAAGCTATTGTAAAAAAAGCTCAAAAAATTACGCCATGAAATTTACAGTAAATTTATTAAACGCGAACTTTTGGCTTATTTTTGAGTTACCAAAACACGCCATTGTTTTATGTATGCAACAAAATGAGTGAAGGGAGCCATATTATTGTTCACCTTCAGCGTGGAAAACTTTCCTATTTTGCTTTACGAATGCCTTAAACCATGTCATATAAATAGGAAAAAGCATAAGTAACAAGTTCCCAAAAATGCCAACGGTAGACTTAATATTTTTGAAATAATAAGAGATTTAATCAGGCCCTTTGAATTTCGCATCAATTTTTTGTTTTGATAAGAATTCGAAGCTTCCCTCGCTAGCCCATTTCACGCGACTATCAATCGTTTCACCGCCCTATCTTATAACCGCCCTGGTACGAGCCAGTTTACCTCTTCAATTGTTGATAAACAGCATTTTGCACTTCTGTGTTCCAACCAGATTTTTTGAAGTGAGACTGAATACATTTCTTCACGTCTGGAACATTTGATCTTGACACTAACTGCTGATAGTGTGAACAGGTACGTAAAGAATTAATTACATTAGTTACATAGTTAATCAGCTATCTTTCAGAGACTACGAAAATGTTAGAGGAAAGCACCCGCCCTCCATCTCCCATTATGCGTCAGCCAAAGAAGCTCTCTATTCATTCTGTATTAAGTCGTAACTTAGTAAATTTGAACCAACGGGTCATGGGGACTGAAATTTCCAGCTGCAATAAAAAAGAGAGAATGTGCCTGTTGCAAACCTAAATTTAAATTTTTCGGGACGTTTTCGCTACTTCAAAGTATGGCTTAAAATGAATTTTCATTTAAAATCGAAGAGCATTGTACTTGAGGCGAGCAAAGCTTTCCGTTAAAAAATTTGAAACATGTTTCCACATGCAAGAGCCTGCCATCAGTAGAGAAGAATATTTGCAATTTGGTGTAGTTTGGTGTAGTGTTGTAGACACACCCCTCGCATAAATGACATATTATGAAACAGTGTCAGTAGGAGACAATGGGATTGTTATTGCATGCAATGTGAGAGTGTAGGAAAGCAAGAAATAGAATATACGTTTAAATTCAACAATGGCGACGAGGATAAAACAGTAGTATAGGAACTAGCGTGTCTGGACCACCAGACTTTCGACGGTTTTTCCGTGAACCGGAATCCGTCTGGCTCAATCTGAATTTTTTAATCATGATTTTATTTTCTAGACCATATTGGTTTTTTAAGCGCTAGATTTTCTAACAAGATTAAAACGATTCACTTCTCTCAAATCTTCAAATTTCAACTCCACCAATTTCATTCAATTCCTCTATTCCAAAGCCTATTCAACATCTTTTATTTCATCCTTGAGGGTACTTACACCCTTCTATAAAAACCTTTCAATCAACGCTTGAACAACTACCTTCTATACGCCATAGCAGCGTTTACTAGAGTTTTTATGTAATCTTCAGCTTCACGTGGTAATATGTCCCTATTGTTTCTAGTTAGTGTAAGATCCGCCAGGGTTCTTCTAAGGGGGCATAATTTTCTGCACTTATATCTTACCCTTTCTAGTATCATCCGATCTGCTTCCTCTTGGGTAAATTCTCCGGGTAGCCTTCCAACTCTTATCAGTTCATTTACAGGTTCGACTTTACATTTAACTGCTTCCTTCATTGTCAGGTAGTGTCCGTAAGCATAACTGGTAACTCCATCCTCCAAGATATACCTTTTATCATCAAAACAACTTAGAGTGACCTTCCTCATTTCGTAAGTTCCAATTGTATGCTTGATGCTCCTGATTGTATTCATATTATGTCTCATCCTACCTTTCGTACTAATTACATTCTTGAAGTTCTCATGAGTGAGCTTATTTCTAATGACATACTTTTTGACTCCTTTAGCGGTCATTCCACCTCCACCGTTTTCCTTCACATATGAGTACATCTTAGACCTTAACCCAACAAACTCAATTATGGGTACTCCTTCAGTTTCGTCCTTAAACTTACCTATGACCTTCTTATTTTGAGTTGAGTAATATGGAGAATCTTTTGGGTAATCTGAATTATCCCAACAGTCTTGCTCTTTACCGATCCTCTTGAAGTCCTCGTAGACATCATCCGTCTTTATTTCATACATCAAGCTGTCAGTATCAGTGAACAGTAACCTTGACCTGTTACCGTACTCCTTCTTAATTGTGTTGTAGTGGAAATCATACATTAAAGTCTTGGATAAGTCTAAGATGCTCATTCCTACATAGCACGGTTTATTTAGCGTTAGAACTTCCTTCGTTCTTTTTACAACTATAAGGTTCTCATTCATGATTCGATGTGACTGGAAGCAGGGTGATGCTGTCAGTTTTAGGAGGTCGTCTTTTGAGGACACTAATTTTACATCAACTCTTTTCCTAAGATTTTCCATTGTTTTTCCATAGATTGAATTATTCATTAACTTGAAGAAGTTCTTTTCGAACGTGTTACGAGCTACTGATCTTTTCTTCGTATTGAAGTCAATATAGTTCTTAAGCCAGGGAGACTGTTTAAATGTAACCGCTCTATGAACCCTTGTGAGTTTCATTCCAAGGTCTGTGTAGAGTTTTAGATTACGTACATGTAAGACGTAGTTCTTTCTGGGTCCTAGTGAGTTTACCAGTTTTCTTACTCCTCCAATTGTCAGCTGGAATTTCTCAGCAATACTCTTCGCATAATCTGACAACATAGAAGCACTGATTTCCTTACTCTCCGGTGCTAGAGGATAACCGTTATGTTCATCGTGAAGTTCTTGTGGATATTCCAGGTCAACCTCTAAAACCATACCACTTTTGCTGTCTTCAAGGTAGTTATCAAGATTCATACCATCGACTTCCTCGACCCACTCGAACTCTCCATTAGGTAGTGGTTGTGACATCGCCCAGCCATATAAATTGTTAGCGTCGAGGTACATAAGGTACTTGTTTTCAGACGACTCATCATACGTCTCCATGTTCTTATTATTGGCTGTTGAGTGTCTATGAGCAATATGACTTATACCACCTCTCATTCCCTTCTCGAAGAACTGAAACATGTCCATATCACTTACAAGTTCTATTTCCTCACCTGACTGTTTCAAGAAGGCGTCCCAACTTAGACTAGGTGCTGACATGTAATGTGCAGGGTCAAGTTTGTAATTTTCCAGACATGTTCTCCTGACGTTTTCAAATACATCGGCTAACAAAAGAA
>CACRXK020009780.1:0-10687 GCA_902702795.2 Paramuricea clavata
ACTAAATCTTTTCCTGTGCAATTATTACTAGCATTGGAGACAAGGATAATAGTTTGTTTGAAAGAGAAAAGAACAGGCTTTGAAGTAAGCCTAAAAGCGTTTAACTACAAATAGTATTTCGAAAGTTATTAATTAAGCACAAAAGATGAATTGCGTTTATTTTGATACACCCTGTAGAGCGTTTGCACTCATTCCCCAGGCACCAACTCAACAAACGTCATGGCGGCCATGTTGGTGTTTCAGATAAAAGAGTCCAATTAAAATTATTTTGAATTGGAACACCAACATGGCGGCAAAGACGTGGAGCGATACAAGAAGGAAGCAATTCAAACGGCGTACAAATACAGTGTTATTGACAAGTTGGTGCCCATTCGCATAACCATTCAAAACATTTCATCTTCCCATTACATAGACGTGAACGAATGCTTAGAATCGAAAGATATTTGTGATAAAAATGCAGTTTGTATTGATACGCCTGAAAGTTACGAATGTCGTTGTAAGGTTGGCTACCACAAAAGCACTGGAAAGGAATGCGTTAAAGGTATGCTTCTCATAATCTTCCGAGCCTTAGGCACGTTTTTGATAAAATTAATTTCAAAGGACTTAAATCTGAGAGTGCGGTATTGAGAATGGTAATTAGGATCATTATTTATATACTGTAGTGTTGGTAATTATGGTAATGTGTGTAAATTTAAAGCAGTACACAAAGGAGATATGAGTGAAGAGAGGCTAATGGCCATGGCCAGTCATATTTGAAGTAAGGCTCCTGGACTAGTTAATTAATAAATATGTTGTACGTTTACACGAATTAAAAACTGTAGTAAAAGCCACCGTGCTAAGAAAAGCTTAAACTATTAAAGACAACCTCTGTTAAGAAATGTTAAGAAAGAAAACAAGAGAGCCAGCGAGGCAGAAATAGTCGGTTAAGCTGACTGGAGAACGAAACATTTTGTGTGATTCGTTTGGGAACACGACGCTGAAGACGGGAAATGGTCAACCAAACTCTGTCTTGACTGTTTTATTTAATATAGGAATATTTAATTCGGTACTTATTTAATTGTCGTTTTATCAGTAATTAAGTGATCAACTTAAATGCACTGTCTTGTTTTATGAGCAGCATGATTTGAATCGTCACAACAATTTGGACGAGTGGTCTTAGAATAATTATTATTCAATGTTGCATGACCATTAGAAATTGATGTAGATTTGATGAAATTATATTTTCTTGTAGATTCCAATTCTGAACAGACCTCAGGCTCTGACGAAAATACTGAAGAGGGTAATATAAAAGATTATTATATAACTGTTCTTCACTCTGTCACCACGCGTGGCTGATGCAGTTAACTAGCCCTTCCCGCTGAATTAAGCGCTGTAGATCTAGGGTAGGGTTTTGACTTGGATTCGATGACTTCCCTGCATGTAATTGAAAACTCATATATGTATGTATAGTTTGGCTCTCTGTTGTTCTTCAAGGGAGTCTTCTGATTCTTGACGGAGCTGGATAAATATCTGGAGTGAGAATTCAGTCCAAAAACTGAGGCCAAGATGGCGGAAATCGAGGACGTCAGTTCCAGTCTCTTTCTATGGTTTTGTCTGCGCGGTTAACACAAAGCAGACAATGAGTGTTCCGAAATCTCTCGAAATTATGAACTGACAACTTGCGATATGATCCATTAGAAAACACTGGCATTAGCTGGGGGGAAATAGTATTAAACCTGTTTAAGACCTTCATAGCTATTGGACATCAATTTCCGCCATCTTGTCTCCACTTTTTCTATATACAAAGCTCACTCAGTACTCTTACGCGTTAGTTTTTGACTAGGTGCCCATTTGCCAGGAAAGCACACCCGCATAGCGACATTAAATAAATGAATATTGCCATTGATACTGCTATACTACTATTACAAATTATTGTTGATATAGTTGAGGACGACTGCGCGAAAAACAACCGACCATGTCCAGAGAATTCTGTGTGTGTGAGGAAACTGAACGCCGACAAGTCCGAATGTGAATGTATTAGAGGATACGAATACAAAAAGCATACAAAAACTTGTGATGGTACGTACTGGTTCTTAGTTTGACTGCTGCGTATTGAGAAAGCTATAATTACTTGAACAATGTAAGCAGAACTCGATCCCATTGAAGGGCCTTCGCTCGAAACGTCCAAGTTTGGTTCTGCTTATGTTTTTCAGGCAGTTTATCTCTCTCAATCCGTCTTGTTTGTCTTGTTATCGTCGTTACCTATACACTGGGTGGCACAAACCGTTTCTTAGTTCATAAAAATGAAATTGAAATGATTAATCGATATCTATAATAAAATCTGCCATTTGACCATTGGCTTGTTTTGTGACACTGACCAGCATGTACAACTAAATAAACTCTATCAGTTCTTGAGATCGAGTAAAATTTTTTGAGATCCTGTAAAATTCCTTGAGATCCAGCATGTACTGAATTCCTGGTGATTCAGTAAAATCATAGACAATCCAAAAGCCCTAAACTCTATTTTAGTAAAACTTTTTAAAAAACTATTTTAGTAGAACTTTATACTTCTAAAAACTTATGCAATGGCTCTAGCCTCTCAGTTCTAATAAAATTGCATACTCTTCTTAGAAATTCAGTATTACAACTAGGAGAAAACTATAAACTGTGTTTATACTGGATAACCTATATCAGTTCTGAACTGTTTTCCCTGAAGCTTCTGTAATGGTACCATTGGGCCAGTACTAAGGACTGAAGCGAAATATCCAGACAAACACTTTATGCATTCGACTGAGGCGAGATATTTTTATCGTATTTCTAGATATTGACGAATGCCAGACGTTAAGTAAGTCTGTGCTTGGATGTACCTCAAAACTGAAATGTTTAAATACAATTGGAAGTTACCACTGCGCATGCCCACACGGCTATAAGAACGTAGAAGGGAAATGCAAAGGTAAAAGAAAATGCTTAAATTTCGCAAATTTTCTCTGTTTGTTATAAATTTCACACCGTAGCCACTACTTAGGGTATTAAGCAAAGGATAAGATGTGTTATTGACAACATTTTCATGTTAAAAATTACGAATTATAATGTTGTAACCAATGTGGACGAGTTGGACGGTACATTTACAAGAGTTAAAACTGCCTAATCGGGACTGATTTACAATTATTTAAAAAAAACTGGATTTGAAGAACACAGTAAATTAAAGCATATAGCCTATCGAAGGGAAGATGACTGTGAAACTCATTAGAATAACAATATAACTCATTATCTATGTTAGTCAACGTTTATTCATAAATCGACCAGTTTCACCGTCACGTGTGTATTGTATTTTTACCAAATCCACCAATAGCAATTTCCAGTTTCCCTATTGTTCGAGTCACGGATACGTGACTTTCCTAAAACATTGCTATTGGTTAGTTGCATGAGCAAGAATACAATACACACGTGACGGTGAAGGACCAGATTTATGAATAAACGTTGACCAACATAGATAATGAGTTATATTGTTATTCTAATGAGTTTCACAGCCATCTTCCCTTCGATAGGCTATGATTAAAGTAATCTAGAACATGCAACTATACCCTTACTCTTTTACACTTCCTCAAAGTGCTTCGGAAAAATTGAAGTCATGAGCTACTGGGGACGAGTCCGGCAAAGCTACAACGTCTAGTCCTTCAGCTCGGCAATGGGGATATGCCTCGAAAGTGAGCAAGGCTTTGATATGTGCAGCCCTTCGATCGTCTTGTTACAAAAGTAGGCAACCATTTGTCTTGTTACAAGTAACATATTTACGAAACCATACAGTTATGCCGAAACAATACAATCCGAATAATATGACAGATCTGTTTATGATTATGTCATCAGTGGAATTAAGGGCTCTAAAACAAATGTCTCAAACACGGAAATGAGGTTCTGTAGCCACTGCTGTAGCACTGTATACATTTATTTGATCCCAAATGCAAGACTGCTCTGGAACGAATTAACATTTAATTCTTACTCTGATAACTGTCGATCAATCACCATCTGCTTGACGACAGTGCTATAAAGCAATCCCTTAGGACACGTACAATTGGTTGTTCTTTTCAATGCATCTGTCTCTTTGCAGACGTGGACGAGTGTGCCCAATTACTTTGTGGTGAAAACATGCAATGTCACAATTTCCCTGGGAGTTACTCATGCTCGTGTCGCAAAGGATACAGGGAAGAAATGTATTGGTGTAATGGTATGATATAAACCATTTTCCTGATTTTCCATTTTCCATTTTCCATTCACTCAAATATTTCGTTATGTATATGGCCAATATTGACATTTTTTGGTATACTTAAGAATAACCGTTTATTGGCTATCTATATTCATGTATATAGTAACATTTCTCTCTTGTTAATATTTTCAGCTTTTTAACCTCTGTTTCAGATGTGGATGAATGTCGTGGTGAAAACAAAATGGTCTGTAAAGGGAATCAGACTTGCGTAAATGCTCCTGGAAGCTACAAATGCTTGTGTACTACTTCAGACAACTGTGAAGGTAATATATTTGCGATGGGTAGCAGGTGGGTGCATGATAGGATGATAATTTCATCATGAATCGGTTTATCTCGTTTGACATGTCGTTTATTACGGTTATGATCATTATAATGTCTGTATTTTGCAGAAACTTCTTCTGCTACCGTTAAACCTGGCGAGGGGCTTTTAAAAAATCACACTGGTAAGTACATTTCATGTATAATTCAAATTAGGACAATTTTGCCAAGTATATTTTACTACAATCTCTGGTACATTTTACAACCGGGGTTGTGATATACAAAATATGAAAGGCCATATTGTAAAAGATACTACAAACACGAGCCAAAGGTGAATGGTTGCAGATTTTATACAACATGAACGTGAATTCTGTATGTTGCTTGTGCCGGATAACCGGATTCGTCTTGAAGAAAACGTTCGTATTCCTCATCAGTGTTAACAACATAAATCTGATGAATGAGTTTAGTTTAGAAAATTAAAGTAAGGACGTTTGAAGGTTCAAAATCAGTAGGATTTTGTACCAGATATACAATCTGTCTCTTGGTCATGATTTCCATTATGTTTTGCTCATGATTAGTAATGGGAATTTCAATAAAACATAAAGCACAAAACATATCTTCAACCTTTTTAGTCGTATCATTTTCTGGCAATTCTTACATGAGATTCGCCACTCCGGCCATTTTAAAAGGCAACGCCTCCGTTAGCATAAGACTCACAGTACGTCCTGACAGTGGCAATGGAATCATCATTTATGCTGAAAAGGTTGGGCACAACAAATTTTTTGGTCTCGCTTTAAAAGAAAGTTATCTGGAGTTGAGGTACTGTATTGGTTTATTCATTACCATCACCACCGTTACTTATTACCATCATCATCATCACCAGCATAATGACTATCAAAACCAACCATCACCACCACCATCATCATTATTATCATCATCATCACCACCATCATCATCATCATTAGCATCACCATCATTTTCACCATTATCATCACCTCACTATTGTCATCATCATCACCTCACCATTGTCATCATCATCATCATCACCTCACCTCACCATTACCATCCTGATATCTTCTCAAGCCTCGTTCTCGTACGAATCCACTGCCCTTGAACAAAATCTAATACCCCCATTCGTTTCATCCCAACACTTCACCATTGTTTCCTCGGTCAAAAGCAATTTGAGGTCTGCCCTTTGTGGTGTGGCGTAAACGTTAATCTTAAGGTCTCCATTCTCAAAACTCTTCCTTCCGCGCACGATTGAATTTAGAACAATAGTTGACGAGAATGCGTTAACTTAGCAGTTTATTTCGGTCAACAGTTTCAACATGGGTTTTGGTCCGGAGAAACTGCAAAGCCATTCGCATATTGCTGTCGATACGTGGCATGGAATTAATGTAATTTTCGCAATGGACAAAGTTGGCTTCATTTTGAATGAAAACTTACCTGCATTTCAACGATCAAAATACACTGGACCTCTTGATGTCGACGATATTTTCCACATCGGTGGAATAGCCAACGCCTCTGATGCCACGCCCAAGTAAGAAGAACTGTAATTACCAGAAAAAATAATGTGCATGTGGTATTCATGAACATAAATAGAGTTGGTATAGTTTAGATTTCCTCCTGTGGTATCACTGGACCAATAAGAGATCGAGAGAGCTTTTAAAGCATTATAGAAAGAGCTTAATGCTTATAGAGCTGATTTAGTCCAAATTAATGAACCTTAGTTAGTTTATTTTAGGTTAAAACTATATGGTTTGGTTTAAAATCTTTCCCAGCAGATAATTTACACAAATCCAGTTAAAACTATATGGTTTACTTTGAAATACTTTTCCGACAGACAATTTAAACTGCCCTCGATCTTTATATCTGTCTTGATTTTTCTTCCCTTCGACATTCAGTGTTGTGAAAAATCTCCACACAAACTTTGGATTCAAAGGCTGTATTGGCTTGGTAAGGATTGACGATGTTGATTACGATCTCAGTTATCCTGGACAGCATATCAAGAAACAGGAAAATATCAGTCCCTGCGAGGGCGTTCAAGGTCAGTCAATTTAGTTGCATTGTATTTTAAATGAATTTTTTCATCCCGGAGACCAGGATTGGAACATTAATTTGTATGCGGAGTCGTCAGTGGCGATAATGCACTCGTAAAAGCAGGGGACGAAGTCGGCCAACAAACATTATTTATTGCAGATTATATTACAAATGTCCAAAACGTGGAAGATTATATAGTCTCATTCATCTGTGAGAGGATTTTCAGTTCGACCCTGAAAAATACAGATTCTCTTATATTTTCCCTTGTAGTAAGACTGAACCAATAATATATGTCTCTTACACGAGTGATTCGTAAACGACACTTAAGGCATGTTGAACTCTAGAGCGAGCAGTTTACTGAAGTGTATCCATTTAGAACAAAATAAAGTTATTGTTTAGTTTCCTCCAATAGTTACACTTGACCAATTCACAATTGCTGACATGATTCTTGACTTTATATTATTATATGATAATTTATTACTTATTGTGATTCCTCACTTATTATTATTATTATTATTATTATGACTAATGATTCCTGATCTGGGAATGTTGATATGATTCCTGACTTAGATTTTTATATGCATGATTATTTATTTTCTTGACAGACATTGATGAATGCAGCATTGAATCAGAAAAGCCAAGATGTGGACCAGACGTCTGTACGAACACGATTGGAAGTTTCCGGTGCTCTTGCAAGCCTGGATATGAACTAGCAGACGATGTTATTAGAGTATGTCAAGGTAAGCATATCTCAAACGTACAAATAGCGGCCTACGCCTAGAACTCAGGGTATTTATTTGTATCAACTACAATTACCATCGTCATCAATATATAGCCATCGAACCACCATCATTTTTATCATCATTTTATCATATTACTTTTGTCGTCACCATCATCAGCATTATAACCATCAACACCATCACTTTTACTGTCATGATTATCATTACTATCATATTCACCATCATCATCATCGCCACCGTAACTATTATTATCACTACCAGTCTACCAGCATCCCTGTCATCACCACCATCATCGTTTCAAGACATCAGGCTACTAACACAAACTGTTTATGATTGATTGTGATATAATACAATATATATAATGTGAAGAAATCATTCTTCACTTTCTTAATTACAAGATTGTAATAGATTTTTGATAAATTTAATGCCTAGCTAGAGTCATCAGATATCATCTATTGAGGTTTGTTTCCTTAAATTCGATTAGTAAAGCTTAGACTCTAGAGACGTAATATTTCAAGTCCAACTATGAGGACTGGACTATATAGATTTCAAGTTCGCGCAATTTGATCCATGCTAAATACTTGAAATGTAGTGCAGTCCGAATTGGAGGATTTGTAATGATTGACATCTCATATAAAAGTCCAGTCTGAATTGGAGGATTTGTAATTGAAATCTAGTGCATTCCGAAAAGGCGAGGCCTTAAAATCCAGTCCAGTCCGAATTGGAGAATTTGTAGTGACATCTCATACTTAATTTTGATCCAATCCAAGGAGTGAATTAATTTTGATCCTGTTCTAGGAGACTGGATACTTCACAAGGTATCCAGTATTATCATGTGAACAACACAAAGCAATATGATTGGCTAATTTACTCATGAATTATTAAATGAGTTTGAGATTATTATTTTTTATCCCTGCAGACATTAATGAGTGTCAATCTGGAAATTGTGGAAAGAATGCGAAATGTAAGAACACAAATGGAGGTTACCATTGTGAATGCACATCTGGCTTCTATAACTATGATACAAAATCATGCCAAGGTTGGTATAAATGCTATGAAGTCTTGAGTTTTAGATAGATATTATACGCGATAGGCACAAACATGATCAATATACATATTGTTTATTTTACCAAATTACTTTTGGTTTATTATCAAGCTTTTAGCCAGGGTATCAAAACTGGCCGGTCAAAAAAGACAGTGGGTGTGGCAACCAATTTTTCGTGGACTCATAATTCAATACAATATAGAGAAAGCTAGTAAATCTCCCTCAATCCACTACCTACCCTGGCAAAAAGTTCCTCAAAACGTCTTGCTAAAGTAACGATTTTCGGAGATTTCATTATTTACCAGGTCTGATCTGAAGGACGACTGGACGGTCGCCTGGCTTAAGGATGCATGCTGCTAATGGATTATTGAATATATTTTATGATAGAACATCCTAATGGATGATTAGCTAACCAATCCATCGGTTTTGTTTCTTCCAGATGGCGAACCCTTTCCCATGCGAGATGGCTGGTTCGTCAACATGGGCACGTGCAAAACTTCATCGTGCAACCGGATCGGGTCGAGAACAACCTTGGAGAATTGTAAAGAGCGCTGTATGAAGGCTCCCACTTGCACAATGATTAGATTTAAATCATCCAGGGGCAAGTGTTCTCTGTGCGAGTCGACCAAATTCCGATTGCCGCGAAAGGGAGGACACTGCACGCTGGGGGACAAGTACGATTTTTACATGAAAGGTAACTCAGCATATCTGCTTGTGTCATGTCATTGTCATGCCATGCATGGCCGTACGGCGGAAAAGTTTGGGCAAATCCTGTTGGTCATAAATGTCAATTTCAAAAGCCAGTCCAACGTTGTTAGGCCATCATTCTACACTGCCAAATTGTTGGGTTTGTAGTTTAAAGTGTGACTGACGTCGTATATGACTTTTTTGTATGTGTAATATTTGGGTCATTGGAAGAATAAATGTAATATATCTTAATTTATATATCAACTTTTTCATGCACTGTCAAAGTTTCCGGATATGATGTCATTAGGTAAATTGCAAAATTAGTTTTTCTTTGTTTTTTTGTACCACAAATTCACCGAATGACATCATATCCGGAACTTTGACAGTGAAAAAGTTGATCAAGATGAGGTTTTTTACTATAAAGATGAGGTTTTTTACTATAAAGGTGCAGCACATTTCTTCTCAGAATGACCCAAATATTACACATATACAAACAATTACAGTATATTTGGGGTTAATCGCACTTTAATTAAATGGTGTGTTTGCATGGTAATTAATGTTGGCTGCATGATGTTCGAAGATGTTGCATGCATCGAGTTTGACTTTATTTAAGATTAGGTTTTACCCAACATCGTTTGTGGAATGGTTTAAACGGACCTTGAAACAAATTAAAAAACATTTTGTGATTGACCGTATACTCTTTCTATTTATCATCTAGCACTCAAGATTTTTAATTTTGAACATATGAAAAGACGACGTGCAAAAAAGACCAAACGGCCAACTCCTGTACCGTCAGGTATTAAATTCGCACCAGCTTTCTCTTAATTTGTGTTTAGCCTGTGTGCAGGCCCACCAAGGGAAGACGCGGGAAACCACAACATTCACATACAACAATGCCAGACTAATAGCTGGCTTTACGCATTGAAGGACTAACCTCCGAAATGCGAATAACATCATAACTTAACACGTCGTTCTCAGCTTGACCTTGTAGCTCAGAAGGTAGAGCATCGTTCTAGAAATGCGAAGGTCGCGGGTTCGAATCCCAGCCGCGGTCAAGTAGAATTTTCTGCTTGCCCGGTTTGGTATACACTCGTCTGAAAACAACTCATAAACTGCTACATAACGTAACACGAGTGGAATCGTCAACGTGGGAAACCACAACATTCACATACAACATTGCCAGACTAATAGCTGGCTTTACGCATTGAAGGACTAACCTCCGAAATGCGAATAACATCATAACTTAACATGTCGTTCTCAGCTTGACCTTGTAGCTCAGAAGGTAGCTAGAGCATCGTTCTAGAAATGCGAAGGTCGCGGGTTCGAATCCCAGCCGCTGTCAAGTAGAATTTTCTGCTTGCCCGGTTTGGTATACACTCGTCTGAAAACAACTCATAAACCGCTACATATATATATATATATATATATATATATATATATATATATATATATATATATATATATATATATATATATATATATATATATAATTTAATCTTAAAAATTGTACATGTTGCTACTCAGAGTTTCATGCAATTTCGCAATCTTCAGAGTTGCCTGCATGAAGATTGCAAAATTGCATGAAACTCTGAGTAGCAACATGTATAATTTATAAGATTAAATAAATATTGCTCTACAAATTTTTGTGTTGAGCACTCTTCAATCTACTGCAAT
>CACRXK020009781.1:0-11218 GCA_902702795.2 Paramuricea clavata
CCCCCCCCCCCTAAAATTTCTGGCACCACCCCAGTAAAAAATATGAAAATCCGTCTATGGCTCTCGCTTCTAATAATATAGTTTTGTATTTCTTCTGTTTTCCTTTTCTCCTTCCTCTGAGACCTGGGTAGAATGTACATATTAGTATTTATGCATGGGTCAGTTTTAGTCCCACTTCCCAACCCCATGGAAAGGTGTGATTTGTCTTTGCCACTCTCTAAAAACACGCAAACTCCCCCATACCTGGGAATGACTTTTGAGTCCGAACTCAACAGCAGCCTCCTACCTGGAGCCATTCCTGATCATATAACAGATAGCTTTTAATATAGAGTAATAAACCATATATGCATGAAAGTCCACTTTCCTCAAAATTGCACATATAAAATAGAAATTTGGGTATGTAATCTTGATGATTTAATGATTTAATAAGATTCGGCGGGAGTTCGCCAAAGGTTCCCCCCAATTACAGCGATCCCTTGATATTTAGTAAACATAAAAATTATGTTCAAATAATTGATTAACGAAACAGTCTAGTAGAGCAACACAATTACAAAACGGCTAAACTGACAACTAACAACAGTTTAAAACACCATCAAGGGATCTAGCCCTTTTACATTTAACACAGACAGATTTCCAAGTCCGAGGACAATCTTGCACTATGTTAGAGAATTATTATTTATTAAGGTGATCAAGAGAGGGGAGCAACAATAAACTTAGGAACCTACGTACTACAGTAAATTGAGGCACAAAAGTAGCAGACAACTGACTGCTTGGGGAATCAGGGGTCCTCATAACATTTTCATATTTACAGACTGAAGATTAATCCACTGATGAGTAAAATTGTCTCAATGTGCAGATAGTCTGATTAATTACCCATTTAATTCCAGCACTCTCCCTTTGATGAGTAAAATTGTCTGGGGGTAGACAGAGTAAAATTACAATAAGTAGTGCATGTTGGGGTGCAATACAACTTAATGGATTAAACACAAAAGCAAATGTTTGGCTTCGAGTCCGACTTTGTTTTCTTACTTTGTTCTGATGGTAAGTGCTGCGTATTTGCTTGTAAGCTGCCTTGGCACTCTAGCCTTAGCACTCTAGCCTTTTAACAAAACAAACTTATTAACCATTTCTCAGCTCCACATCCGACCAGCGCCATGCATCGCACAGCAACGGCTTGCGATGATCCTAAGAGAGGAGAGGGAGATGAATGGTTTGTCCGTGACGAATATTGTCGAGTAATTCATGATTTGGAAAAAGATACTGCAAATATTCAACCTAACCACATTGTGTTTACTGTACTTATACCACACAAAGGCTTGGACATGTCAAGATGGCATCAGTTTCTTGTGGGAGTTATGTCATTTGAAGTCGATGTTTCAAATGTACAACGTAAGTACTGACTATACTGTATTACATTTTTTCAATGTTTTTTGCATGCATTGGATGTATACAAATAATGAATGTTTATGAGTGCAATGGTAAGAATATTTTCATGAGGTGAAAGATGGAATGTTCCATTCAACGAGGCGACAGCCGAGTTGAATGGAACATTCCATCTTTCACCGAGTGAAAATATTCTTACAATTGCACGAAGAAACATTCATTATTTGTTTTATATAATACCAAAAGTCCAGAACAGACTAATAGATTCGTATGAGAAGCATTTTGAGGGATGCGATTTATCGAAAACACAAAGAGTGCAATTGTACTATATACGTTTTATTCCATTGCACTCGCGGAGAGTGCAATGGAACGCGTTCCATTGCACTCTTGGGAAATGGAATTTTCTATTCAATATCACGTGACCATAAACAGCCAATTAAACGATTAGAATTTAATAAGGTATTATATAATACAGTATGTTTATACCTCTTTCCAAGAGGTTATGTTTTCACCTTATTTCGTTTGTGTGTGTGTAATGTGTGTGTTTGTTGCATTACTATTTATAGACATGACTTTTTTTTCGTGAAAGAAGGAATCAGTGCATTTTTCAGTGCGAAATGAATGAAATAACGAATCCATTTTTTCACTCTAAAGCTACGTTTACACGCTGCGATTAATCGTGTTACGATTCGTTTTCTGGCGTATGTCATTGAGTAAACACGCGTAAGCTGGCTACATTTGAAATTTCTTTTTAACGAAACGGCAATGAATTATATGGCGCCAGCACTCGTTTTAATACGCCAGAATACGAATCGTACACGACAAATCGTAACGTGTAAACGTAGCTTAAGTCATGACTTACATCAACCAATCACATTATACAAATAAGGTTATAAGGTTAAAAACCCACCGTAAAATATCACCGTAAAAATCATCTAAGTAAAACTGTAGAAGTGACCATCATTGGGTAAGAACAAATCGACTAAGCCTGGATAGGAAACGACTATAAGCTTGGCCTTGGGTGTGAAACGGTAAAAGTACGAACACTGTAGGCGTAGCGAGGTAACAATGCGAGCACTGTAGTTTACGTTACGTAAGCGAAGGGCCTTTACCTCAGACGATAACATCAAAGTTCTTTTTGTCTTTTTCAGGTAGCTAAATCTTTTACACTCGAAATTTAAATATTTACAGTTTTAGCCGAAAGCGCAATGGCTTATCTACAGTAGTGCTCAGGGCCGTCGAGGGGGGGGGGGGCAAATTGCCCCGGGCCCCCAGGTTCCACTAGAATTCTTTTGTTGGGCCCCAGTCATTTTTTTGGGTGAAATATTTCCGCGCAAAGGGCAAGAGGCAAGATATTTGTTTTTTGGGGGGCAAAGTATACCAAAATTTGGCATTAAAAATTGAGGTAAAGTCGCTGGAAAGCAATTACAACGTACTCGTCCGGAAAAAAATTTTCGATGGACTAAATATATCAATGGACCATTTGCATTATAGACTAAATTTTGATCTAGACAAAAATTTCATCACAGCTTGAAAGCGCATCACAAAATTAGTAATATTCCAAAGTTTCGTTGCGAAATGTTGTAAAATGCGGATAATATAGCCTTGCGAAATTTGCAATTTTCAGTCATTTTGTATTACAAACGGGAAATTGATGCCCCAACACCCGATTGGGCTGTCAATTTCGCGTGCGTAATACAAAATCAGGGCCCGCGGAGCGTATTAGAGAGTGGGGGGGCTAAAGGGTGCTAAAGGGTGAGGTTTAATTAATTTAGAAAGTTTCATTTAGATTTCTATTTTAATAATTTTGGCTGTCAAAAAAAGTGGGGGGGCTAAAGCCTCCCCAGCCCCCCCGTCTCCGCGGTCCCTGCAAAATGACTGAAAAACGGCAAACTTTGCATGGCTACATTATCCGCATTTTACAACATTTCGCAACGAAACTTTGGAATATTACTAATTTTGTGATGCTCTTTCAAGCTGTGATGAAATTTTTGTCTAGATCAAAATTTAGTCTATAATGCAAATGGTCCATTGATTAACGATGAATGGCCGCGTGTCGAAAACCAGATCGTAAAGGATACAAAAAAGTCATTAATAACCTGAACGAGTAAACACTACTTTTTCGAATTAGAAATTTAGACTGCGTTCCTTGAAATAACAACTTGCAAGCTTTGTGATATTTCTTTACACCCGTGGCGTTTTAAAATTACACGACCAGGCCGAAAATAGCTGTAGTTAACATGTCAGTTTTATGTCACATGGTTACGAAGTTCAAACTGTTTACAACTTTCAGTTTAGCTGTTCATTATCGATGTATATACTTTGCATGCTTTATATTTCAAGATATGTGTGTGACAATTATTCAAATTTAAGCACAACGAAATCATAATATTACCGCTATGGTCTAGGCTCTAGCGCTAGCGGGTTTAGTGATATACACATTATTTCGAGGTAAATTGTTCTTTTTCACACTTTGAAAGGTATTCACGCCACAGATTTCTGTTGTGATGGCTTTTTGTTTCTTTTAGTTTGTATATTTAGCTCATTTTTATTCAATATTCTTTTTTAGGTATTAAATACGATTTAAATTTACTCGATTTACTTTACGATTTTTTAGCATTTATTGTGACATAAAACTGACATTTGAGCAAAGATTATTTTGGAGACTTCGAGTAGGTCGCGTAATTTTGAAAACGGGTGTAATAACTCGAAAGATTTCTTTACAATCTATACGTTTCAGTACTTTGTCGCTCCAAAAAGACACTCTGCACACGTAAATATGTGGCCACACCCACAGGCCACATTATGTTAAAGCATGCATGTGACTCGTGTTATAACACATTCGTCAAACACGCGACATTTCATTACAGGGCCAGCCACTTTCAGCTACTCGTTTCTTAGCAGAAACATATAAGAAGTTGTAACACGTACAGTAAGTCTAGAAAATGTACAGCATCCTTCCTAGTGTTGTACTTGATTTTACCACAATAATAATTTAGCAGAATCGTTTCCTTTTACAACTACAGGATCCTATCCAGGATTCTCAGAAAAAAATATAAATTAAATTCCTCTAGGACGAAATCTGTCAATCAATCTATCTCAGATGTACATCACTAGTGCTCAGGCAACAGAAATATTCAGACACTAATCATCATGCCAACCACATTGACAATATTTCTTGTGTATTGGATACTTTAAAAAAATGATTTATCTGCTGTACATATCTGCAACACTTAACCGAAATATTAATGAAATTAAAATGAAAATAGTAAAGTTACTTTTTATTTACTGCATGTATATCTAAAAATATCTGCGACCTGCGCTGAAAAGTTCTTGAAAGCTTCATATCAATGGAACGTATTAAGAAATTCATTTAGATTTTAGATCGTGGACAGTAGGCTTTCTTTGGCTTGACAGAGAAGAAAGGACAACATTTTGTCGTTATGCCATTATAGTAATACCAGCCACAGCAGTGGTAGTGTGATTTTTTAGTGTAAATTTTACCACAGCAACAGATTTGTGTTTTGGGATTGTAAATCAGGTTACCACAGTCTAGAATTAAAAAATATTAAGTAAAATATTAAAAATGTTATGTAGCAAGAAAAAGTAGGACAGGAGCATTGTGTTAGTTACCAATAGACCTTTTGAATGAATTGGTGACGTGACCCATTTCCCTCCAAACGAGCAGTTGTGTCAAACTGAACCACGGAAATGAAAACCGCACCTCAATATTAGTATAGAATTGCAAAGGTTTCAGCCTTTAATATGCACTATGGACAAAATGGTAATTCAATTTTATTTTCAAAATGTTCTTTTTCCCAGAGCATTTTTACCAAACAACTCTCAAGAAAATTTTCAATATTAAATTGACTGCAGTTCTTCCATATTGGATATTAAAAGCTGAAACTTTGCAATACGCTCTTCCGGAAAGTACGTCACCTTGGTTCTTGAGCCTCGTTATCGTGTGTGTACCAATTAAAGCCACGCGTCGTAATCACGAGAACGAGGCTCTATAGCCAAGGTGACATACTTTCCGTAAGCGTGTATTTTACTGCTATTGAGGTGCGCTTTTCATTTCTGTAGTCATTTTAACACAGCTACTCGTTTTAATGAGAATGGACATGCGCCTATTTCGGGGTTTTAGATTCGCTACCGACACAATGTTAATCCTTATGCCCAACTTATATCTTTGCACAAAAGGCCTGTTTAAAGAAATGAAAGGATCTGGCTCTCAGTCTCAGTAGCTAAGATCTGATCTAGACTAGCCTGCGCAGCTGACGATTTTAAGGTGTTCCTAGCACGACGTTGTTTGAATCAACGTCATTTTGCTAGACTACGACATAGTCTGTGCGTGTAATGTAATTAGCGCCCTCATTTCCGCCCACGAGCGTCTGTGACGCAGGCTACATTTTGCCTGCTGAGTGAGACGCGGGCAGCGAAAATTAGGGTGGCGAACCCCAACCTTAAAACCGCCAGTACGCAGGCTACATTTAGACAGGTGCATGCATGTATGTGGTTTTGACATTCAAGATTTTTTATAAACCCCATTTAAGGTGAAAATATAAAGATATGTAAATTATTTTCTACTTACAAAAGTACGGACAATATGAGTATTCAAATCCACAGGCCCAGTGTCCACCAGCTTTGCAAACACTGAAGATAATAAATTTATATGATTAAATGTTATATGAGTTGCGCATGCGTATCAAGCTTATATCTCAGAAAACGTCTGAGCCCAAACTCGAGTCGAACCACGTAACCTGCTTGGATAACTGGACATACGCCCGGCTATAACCATTGAGTTACAAGGTCTCGGATGGCAGGACAAGGTTACATGTATATTGTATACTAGTTCGTGTGTTATATGTGCATGATTGTATATGGTTGTGCTAGCTTGTATAATGTTACATAATACGAGTTGCATATGCAAGGGTGTGCTAATCATCCTTACTTGTAGCTGAGAGCTAAGCTGAATTACGAAGGACGCAGCTCAACCTGATCGAGTTGAAGCTTTCTAAGCGTGCTTTTAGTAGACACCAGTGCTGAAAGGATCAGTTTGGAGCTAATTTTAAGTTTCAGAAGATTTAATTATACCCCCCATTTCATACAGTTACAGCGTACATCACTACCAGGTTTACGCCATACACCAATATCCAAATGACATACTGTAAATAGGTTAATATAGATTCTTGTTATCGCATTTCTACCTTTTTAGTTTTGTTCTAACTGCCTGAAGGGCGACATGACGCGATGTGTGATTTAAATTGGTGTGTATACCGAGGGATGTAGCTACTTGAATTTCAGAATCCCTACATGCTCATGGACTATGTGACTTTTTGAGAGATTTCCAGCTGATTTTAAAAGATATTTTTAGCTATATATTGTGATTTTAAGGAGATTTTTAGGATATTGAAAGAGAATGTGTGGATTTTGCAAGTGATTTCAGAATACGGCGGACGATTTTTATTTTGAGGAAAGTGCAGCTACACCCCTCATTTTTTATTGTATGTACAGAGAAGTAAATTATCTCGCCGAGGAAGCAGGAAAATATGTAAAAGAAGTTTATAGTTTTGACGGTTCTTTTAGGTGGGACGATAAAAAATTGCGCCGCGTCACCTTTAAGGCAGGAGTACATTATAATTATTGTTCCTGTTCACTGTGCTGTTGTCAGAGTCAAAAACTTTTCAGTTGGAATTGTATAGCTTTGAATAGCTTTCACACATTTTGAATGGCTTTCACATACTGGTGCAGCCAGGTTCTTATTTTTTTTCAACCGCAGGTTTCCTTAGAGTACCCAGGATTTCTCCTGCAATAACCCCCGAACATGCATGCAATACGTAATCGCCCTTATTGGAACTCTGGAATTTCTGCATGGTTTAATAAATAATTGTACGTCAACTTACATCCTTTATTTTTTAGTACGTCAGGATCATTTTGCACTAAGGCAGTTTCAGTTTTCATATCTTCCGTTGTTTGCTCCACGTCATTCGATGTTTCGTCTTGATACTCTTCATATTCATCTAGAAAAGTGAAATTTGATCGTTATTAGATCGAGGATGATTTAAACTAGCGTTAAAATAACCATGAAAAAGTAAAATTGAACAAGTTATTCAATTGAATGAAATTTCAATAGAAAGTTGTCGCCAACGGTTTTGAAAAACACCATGATTTACAACAGACGAATATTATTATAGAGCTGTATAGCTTATTAAGGCTTAGATTGTTTTGTTGCGCGGAAATTTAGTGTCTTTATTAAAAGTTTTCTTATATCATATCCCAGACATGTTACTGCATGTACACTCACGGAAACTGTTTCAACAACATACCAGCTTTAGCAATGGCAAGGCCAGTCATCAAAAGAAAGGCAAGAACGAATAAAAGTCGTGTATTCATATTGTTGGTTTCGTTACTGGATTTCTTGTGCATGGTGTTATCTAACACTGCTTTGCTTTATCATGATTTCGGCTCAAACATCGCTCCTTTTATATACACACGCGAATTAGTAATTAAGTCTTTGTCTTTGACTTTGAAAATCTTTTTAGTACAAATGAGTCAAATAAGTTCAAGTATTTTGAAGAGCAAGCACTTCATTTTCCAAGGTCCTTAGCTTGTCTTTGTTCTACTTCCATTATTTTCTTTCAGATTGTTCATGAAAGCAGTCATTTAGAAATATCCTGTATTTTGATATCTTTATATCCATGCAGTAATAATATGTAGGCACGAATTTGGGAAAATAGAAATCAGCAAATTTTGGTGAGAAAACTGACATTGTTTTCAGCATGGTGACAGTATATGAAAGTCGATCATGCAGGGTATATTTGTCATATAGTTCGATACTGAACTGCAGGCAAATCTCTCATTAAAGTATTCCTCCTCCAATTAACAGCTGTAGTTTACTCCAACTTTATAGCATGTTTTCCTCCCATAACACTATAGACTAATAAGGAATGGCTTGCACTCGAGCGAGAACAGGTTATAGATATAGCACTGATAAGTGATAGAGTTATGTATAAATAAATATATTTAAAAGTAACTTAATTAACTATATTTTTATATTCTCGAAAAAGGTACTTTGTTTTGTGTTTCCTACTATGCACCGATTTGAAACATAGTTGTAATAATTTTTTCCCGAAATTAATTTCAATCAAGGTATAACCACGGCCGCCTTATAGAAAAACGTCACGACTTTGAACAGTTTTACAAAGTATAAATATATAATATGATCATATATTCTCATTTAGAAATTAAATCTTAAAAATACCGAGGTTTATGCCAGAATTAGCAAAGCCTCGTTTTGGTGCTTTTTGCTTATTTGAAAGGGCTATAATCTGGCTTGCATGAATTGTTTTCAATCTTAAACTTGTACACTTTGCCTTAATATTATAAGCAGACTCTGTTTTGCAGACTCTATTAGCCTGGTAATCCGTAAAGAATAAAATAATGCAAACTAGTTTTCGAATCGGCCTATGGCTATGAAATGTTCATCGTCGGCGAAATAGAAAGTATATTTTCTCATTGTCAACGTTAATTCATCTGCATGGAAGAAATACATATAATATGATATAAATAAAAAGCAAAAACAAATAAGACGAACAACATATAATAAATTATGTTCAGTTCATTATACAAATAAGTGGATACCTTTTTAACCTATATATGGTGATAACATAGTTAGGCCTATCGTTTTACAATATCCAAGTGTTAAAAAGGTTAATTACCCCACCTTTGTGAAGTACTCATCATGCAATATACAATTAATAATATGATCTAATTAACTATATTTTGCATGCTTGCTTTTGTAAATTTTTGGAACTTGTGAAAAGCATGCTGTATACGCGGAGAAATTCATTTTAATATAAGGGATTATACATAAATATAGTATTTTAGTATAATGGATATGCCAATAACATAATAGTTTTTCTGAAAGGTTTTACACATATTATTTAAAAGTTCTTTAAAATAAGTTATAAGACAAGCTGATTTTATATTTACCGTATCTGTTTAAAATCTACATCGTAATTTTCATACTCTATATTTGGATTCTATCAGTTGTGACAATGCATGTATACAGTATATGTAATATGAGCATAAATTTATAATTTTGTCTTCATCATGCATGCTGAAATCTTAATATCTCTGAAATTCATTTATAGCATTCAGCATGAATTAGTAAAAAAGGAATCATATAAAGTATCTCAAACTTTTGTTGTTGTGCATGTCTTATCTTCGGGATTGTATTGACATCTTGACTATCACAATGTGATAATTGAGCTTAGTGTCGCTATTGCGTGCATTAATGCACTTCAGATCCTTCAACATGAGTGACTTTCATTGCTGGCAAAGTTCTTCCAGAATTTTTTTAGTGGCAATTTATCTAAGTTTTTTTCATATTTAAAGTACTACTTGATTCCCACTTGTTGTATCGCTCAAAGTTATCTTTTCGAAAAGGAACTAATCAATAAGGAGTATTATTCAAATTACGTATTCAAAGAGCGTGAGAAATCAGTACCAGTTTCTGACCGTGGGCGTTATGAATGGTTAATGGTTATAGATTCATGTTTCGCTGTTCGATTGCTAACCCTAACCACTGACTCTAACCCATGATTGAACAGCGAGATATGAATCTATATCCGATTAACGACAGGTTTTATGATGTATTTAAGTACAGTCATGCCTATTGGTTACTTTTGCTATATTTAAAGGACCATTCCGTGTGTTCTTGGATTTGGTTACCAATTATTTCGGCCAAAAATAGTGGAGGGTCGTGATGGGGAGGGATTCCAAAACTCATTCCGAATATTTTTTCCGAAACTCATTGTTCATACACCTATTGACAAATAATCATCCATTGAAGTAGAATATAATCCGAATTCGTGCGAATGAATTGCTTCATTGATTGATTGATTGAAATTTGAAGCATGACATGCAGTGCTATAGGTGAAAAAATGACTCATACATGCACGTGCTTGATTTTATATAATTCTGGCCTAAACTTACTTTCTAAAAAATACTCAGGGTTGTCGCATTTCCGGTTCTCTTCATCTTTTCGGTGACAACACATAAAGGAAGCACCTCTTTGAACGAGTGTGGTGTTTACATGCCACAAGCAGTTTAACTCAGTTGCCATGGATATATTGTTAAGTACCTAACCGCAATCTTCTACAACTTCGTGCAGATTTTTAAAGCATTCAAATTTTTTATCACCGTACAGAGCTTCTTTCTATTTTCGTTTTTAACAAATATTACATGCCCATGGATTCGTCCCCGTTCTCAGTTTTGATTGCAGCGTATTGGTCGCCATCAGCTGCTGCTCGCGTTATTTGATTGCAGTATTTATACTCTCTGTGTTACTGTAATAAATTATATATTTCACGACATTTTGGTATTATTAATGTTTGGAGATTGTTGACATATACTAGCTCATGCTTACAATATTTTGGGATATTGTTTAAATCTATGAACATTAACACTTTATTTAATTTATCAATTAATTATTCCAATTAATTATTAATCGGTGAATTAACCAATAATTTAGACTTTCAACAGAGATGAAACTTAATGGTATATGTTTCATATAACGTAGTGAGAACTACTTTTGTGTTACTCCAAACCCAACAGCGCAAACATTCGCAGACATATTTATTTTATCTGTCATATTGTTTCTGTTTTCTCAGGAGCAGAACATCCGATTGTGACACTGGACATGCGTCTTGGTGCGAGAGATAACTCTGACAAGTCATGGAAAGAAATAGCTAAGTCAAGAGAACAACGAGAACATAATTGCAAAAAGGTACTGGCGGGGAGAGATTGATTTGGTTGGGTTGGGGGGGGGGGG